>JAODAL010050931.1:0-27040 GCA_025379985.1 Phyllomedusa bahiana | reverse complement strand
GGGATCATATTACTGCAGACGATTATCAGCTCGTGGGTCAGCTTTATTAATATAATATGACCCACAAGCTAAAAAAACAGATTCCTTTATAAAATACGGTCCCCCAACTATACCCCTAAATGACAGATACACTTTATTGGGGTTTTTTTTTGTGTGGGATTCAAACACAAGCCACGCCCCAAAAACCCCCTCCCCCACGGGGCCGTGAAAAATTGTCGTGCAAAAACCCGGCCCCCTGTAAAAAAATTTGGGGGGACCGTGCTCTATGGAAGAAATAAATTTCTGAAGGGGGTATTCTGCCCCCCTTTTTCGAACTGACCGAAGCTCTTGATACCATTATAGAGCAGGAGATCCTTGAATCCATTGTATCCTTCCAACCACAAATCACAGGGATATGGTTTCCATAGAATTTTTTTAAAATCTTAAAGACCAACTAGTCCAAAACTTTAAAGATAATGGCTTTTCAGGTAGATTTACTACCTGACACTGTGTGAAACAATAATTGTGGTCCTTCCCAAACCTGGTAAAGACCCCACCCTTTTGTTTCCAATCTTTTATCCCTTCAAACAGACAAACATTTTAGTGAAAATTCTGGTTAGATGGGTTAACAGGGTTATTGTTTCACTGATCCATCCGGATCAAACAGGATTTATGTCCAGTAAATCAACAGCCATAACTTAAGAAGACAATAGAAATAATTTAGAGGCCACATATGATCAAGTCGGTGCCAGAGTAACACTTTCTCTTAATGCCACAAAGCTTTAAAATCCATCATGGCACTTTTTATCCCTACTTTTTTCAAAATTTTGGGTTTTGGCCCAACAAAAAATTTTATTGGGGATCAAATTTTACATGTTTAATCCTTGTTTAGGTTCGGTATATGGGTGACTCCAACCATTTTTTTTATATTGTGGAAATAGACAGGGATACCCTCTTTCGTCGCTATTATTTGTGCTAACGGTGGAAACATTGGTGGTAAGGATGCGGATGGATAATAGAATTAAGGGTTTTGTGCTCTCCTCTTTTCATGAAAGGTCAGTATGTATGCATAAGATACTCTTTTATGATTCCCTGTTGGCCAGATTAGAGATTTTTGATGAATTGTGCTTAACTATAAACTGGTCAACATCACACTTATTACCTGTAGAGATAATGACTCTGTCAAGAAGAGCCTGTGCCCACGCGAGGGTCGACGGCCTGACTTGGAGTGTATCGTGATGTTGCGCTCCCCCGAGAGGCATGCCAGTTCAGCTGGATATGGTTTCACAGTTAAACCCTGTACACATGGGCACAGGAAGACCCAGGGAGTGCTGAAGGACACCCCACTCGCCTACAACTCTGAACGCCTGGGAGAGTTCTGTTTATCCAAACTGGTAAAACAGAACTCTGCCAGCCTGGTAGACTGCCACCAGTTCCTTGTTAGTTATAAAACTGGCCCATTACAGATTTATAACAAGGCCAGGGACCAGCCTAGGTAGCGATACATTAGAGTCTGAGAAACCGAGATCGGTGATCAAGACAACAGGATTAAAGTTTAAAGATTTAATCGCCTTGTCAGCGAACTAGGTAGACTATATATACATAGGGGTATAACTCTATAGATATTGGTCAGAGGTGCAAATACGGATATGGTTACAGACAAAGAGGCAGTAAGGTGTGTCTATTTACCTTAGGTTGGCCTTGTGCTGGGCATACATGAGGAGGTGAATGGGGTCTTACTCCTGTGGATGCTCCTAGAATGCTGGTGCAGGTACCCAGGGGTGTAACTTTGGTTCAAAAAGTGGGAGGGACCAATTTTCCCTCTCATCCCCTCTCTTCCTCTCCCCCCCCTCCTTCACTCCGCATTCCCTTTCACTTTCCCCTCCCTTCCCTCTCCCCTCTCTCCCTGCAGTGAAGCAGCCCCCTTTAACTCAGCTAGGAGGTCTGAGGGAGAGCTGTGAGCTCCGCCAGCAGGTCCGGGCGGAGTCCTATGGCAAACACTTTTGGTGCAATCCGCAAGGGTATGCGTGGTTCTCTAATTACTGAAGTTTAGGGCCGGACTGGGGCTAAAAAGTAGCCCTGGCAATGAAACTGAACCAACCCACCTACAATATTTCCCCCTCTAGATGAAACTGAAAAACGTTGTGCAATGCAGCAAATTTCACTTAACCCCCTCCCATACCCCATCCCTACTACATTCAATTTGTTATACACACAACAGAATGAGGAAAACAAAAGAACCCAATCTCACTGTACCCCTAGGAATCACTTATGTCACATACTGAACCCCAAAATGTATTTTATTGCCATACACCAGAATGAACATCACCACTGCACCCAGAAATGAATTATATTAAAACATGGGTGCAAAAAGAAATTACATTACTAACTGCACTTTACAAATGAATTGCACATTATACTCAAGAAATAATATTCATTATACCCCAAAAATGTATTATATTACACACTGAACCCTAGAAATGAATTACATTACTCACTGTACTCCAGAGATTGCATTATACACTGTATCCCAGAGAGTACATTACACTGTACCCCAGAGATTACATTACACCATACACCAGAGATTACATTACACTGTACCCCAGAGATAACATCACAAAATATAACAGAAATTTCATTACACTTTTACCCAGAGATTACATTACTCACTGTACCCCAGACATTGCATTACACTGTACCCCAGAGATTACATTACATTACACACTGTACCCTAAAAATTACATTACACACCATACAAGAGAGATTTGGTTAAACAACATATACCAGAGATTACATTACACATTGTACCCCGGGGTTCCATTACTCACTGTCCCCAAATTTTTTTTCCCAAAAGACAAGTTTTCATTCCTTTAAACCCAATTTTTACAAAAAATTTTCAAGGAAATAAACCCCCAGGATTAAAACCCCCGGCCCCCAGGTTCTTTCCCAAATACCCAGTTCATACCTATATAAAGAAAATTAAATCACCTTAAATTAAAACCCCATAAAAGGGAATTTTCAAACAAAACCAAAAAATTTTATCCCAAAATTCCCCCAAATTTAAATTTATCAGGCCCCCAAGATTACATTTTTTTTTCCCCAAATTAAAAACCATGACCCGGTTAAAAGGGTCCAGAAACTTTTTTTAAAACCCTTTACCAAAGGGTTTTTCAACCTAAAAAAATTTTAAATTTCCCAAAATACCAGAATACAAATTTCCCTGAAAAAGGGGAAAAAATTCCCCCAGATTTTACATTACAAAAAAAATTAAAGACAATACCCCAAAATTTTTATAAAAACTTTTTGAACCCAAAATAAATTAAAAGTTAGCATTTTTTTGGGATGACATTTTTTCCCTTTGGAAACCCCCCCAAAAAACGCAGTTCCATCAAACGCCCCGGGGTTTGACGGGGGTTTCTTCCATATTTAAAAGTTTGAAGAATTTTTTTTGGGGCGCCCCCGGGGAAAAACTAAAAAATCCCCCCCAAACAAACTTTTAACCTTTTGGGTAAATTTAAATTTTTCCCGGGCACCCTTAAATCCCCCAAAATTAATTTTAAATATTTTTTGGGGAAAAATGGTTTGGTTTGTAAATTTTTAAAAAAAGGGTTTATGCTACAACCATGTGGAATAATGGGCCCCTTCAGTTTTCTCCTCTGATATTACATGGCACTCAAAGGGCATTTGACTTTTGACACATATTATGGAGGAATCTGGTATTGAGCCCTTAATTTATTTGTGGAAGGAATTCAATCTGGCTGCATCACAGATTTTTACCTACTTGGGAGGCCCTCACCCCTCATGCATGCAGACTGCTGCTGATGCTCCCTCCATCCTTATAGACATCCATCCTTTCGCTGTTACTACAGGCAGGGCTCATCTCCTCCTATGTGGGGTTGATGCAGTGTCATTAGACTTGCAGGAGCTTTGGTGACTTCATAGCCACATAATAAAGGTCCTGAAGGTAGATTTACAGCTATAGTACAGGCAGAGAAGTATGGGCTTTTTGACGTTTTGCTGTGAATTGTGAAAATACAGGAAAATGCTTGTGACCTTTCTGCAAGCACAGTTCAGAACTGAATTCTAGTGCTCCTGCTGCCAGGAGGACTGATGCAGTAGCACTGTTTTCCCTATGGCTAAAGGAGGCTGTTTGCTGCATGATGGCATGGTAAGGACTGGAATCATGGAGGCATTATCATCTCTGATGGTCAGGGCCATCTTAACAGCATTATGGACCCCTAGGCAGAGCTGTGCACTGGTCCCCCTAACCAACATAACCACAAACAGGTATAAATATACACATTATCAATAAACTTATAACCATAGTTGCCAACTTTTGAAATAAAAAAACGCAGGAGATCGTAAAGGCCGGGCGCTCCGCGGCAAAAATTTGCATGGACATGCCCATCTTGTCGGTGTGCCATGCCCCTTCAAAAAGCCACACCCACTCCAGCTAACTGCATAACGGCTTTGGAAGAAAACCAGGTAGATCCCTTATAGCCAGGTTTTAGCCCCCAAAAACCAGGTAGTGCCCCTTACAGGCGTAGATCCCCCTTTGTAGCCAAGTAGATGCCCCTCTGTAGCCAGGTAGTATGCCCCCACTGTAGCCAGAGTAGTGCCCCCTCTGAGCAGATAGATGCCCCCTCTGTAGCCAGGTAGAGCCAAATTGTAGCCAGGTAGACCCCCCTTTGTTAGCCAGGTAGAGCCCTTTGTTAGCCAGGTAGATGCCCCCATTGTTGCCAGGTAGATGCCCCCATTGTTTCCAGGTAGATGCCCCCTTTGTTAGCCAGGTAGATGCCCCCATTGTTAGCCAGGTAGATGCCTCTTTGTTAGCCAGGTAATGCCCCCATGTATTGTAGCCAGGTAGTGCCCCTCAGTTCAGGGGACCCCCCATTGTAGCCAGGTAGTGCCCCCTCTGTTGCCAGGTAGACCCCCCCATTGTAGCCAGGTAGTGCCCCCTCTGTTGCCAGGTAGTACCCCCCATTGTAGCCAGGTAGTGTCCTCCTGGTGCCAGGTAGACCTCCCCATTGTAGCCAGGTAGTGCCCCCTCTGTTACCAGGTAGACCCCCCCATTGTAGCCAGGTAGTGCCCCCTCTGTTGCCAGGTAGACCCACCATTGTAGCCAGGTAGTCCCCCCTTTGTTAGCCGGGTTGACCCCCCCCATTGTAGCCGGAAAGTGCCCCCTCTTTGCCAGGAAAACCCCCCCATTGTACCAGTTATGCCCTCTGTTCCGGGTAGACCCCCCAATTGTAGCCATAGTGCCCCCTCTGTTTGCCAGGTAGACCCCCCCCCCCCTTCCCCCCTTTAAAGACCCCCCTATAACTAATAAAAATAAAAAAAAAAAAGCCATTTTACCCCCCAGGCTCCGCATCCGGACATCTCACGGCCGACTGAGTAGTCTCAGCCGCAGGGGGGTGAGTGAGGGCCCCTCCTCCCCCTCCCCGCCCCCAAACCGGGGCTGTACAAACAGGGGGGAGGGGGGGGAACGACCCTCCCTTTTCCTTCTCCCTTAACTGCTGACTGTGCGCTGCGGCCACACAAGTCGGGAAATGCCCGGGGGGGGAGCGGCCCCCTGCGGCCCTTCCAAACCCCCCGTTGGGGGCGGGCCCGCGCGCCAAGTAGGCAACAGCGCTACTCTTCGCCGCGGGCCCCCCCTGCCTGCGGCGGCGGGAGAAAATGCCAACTCTGCCGGGAGGGGGGGGGGGAGGAAACCCCCATTAGCGGACCCCCCCCCAAAAGGGGAGAGTTGGGGATGTAGCTTATAACCCAAACCATCATTTGGAGACCACACAGTAGTCAAACAAACTGGTTTCCTAAATGGGAGTACTAACCCCGACCCCCATCAAGTAGGGGTTTTTTCACTCGGGAAGGTTAAAAAAACGCCCCCCCGTAATAACCGCTGTGTTTAAAAACACCCTGTTTAAGGCCCCTGTAGAAAATATTTCCCGTGTAGGTCTCCTTTTGGGAAAGTGCCCCCCGTAGGGTTTTAAACCCTTGTAGGTTATAGGCCCCCCTTAGGTTTTAGGCCCCCCCTTTTGGGTTTTAACCCCCCGTAGGTTTTAATCCCTGTAGGTTTTTAGCCCCTGTAGGGTTTTAGACCCGTAGATTATAGCCCCCCCAAGGGGTTATAGCCCCCCTCCGGTTTTAGACCCCTTTTTAGGTATTTAGACCCCTGCAGGTTATAGACCTCTGTAGGCTATAGGCCCCCTGTAGGTGATAGAGCCCTCTTATAGCCCCCTGTAGGTTACAGCCCTCTGTAGGTTAAAGGCCCCTGTAGGTTATAGCCGCCAGTAGATTATAAGCTCTTTATGATACCCCCTGTGGAAATAGGGACCCCTGTATTTTATGGGGCCCCTGTGGGTCAAAACCCCTGTGGGTCTCCCCCCCCCTTTAGGTTATGGGCCCATAGGTTACACCCCCTGTGGGTTTAAGTCCCAAGGTTTTAAGCCCCCTGTGGGTTATAGCCCCCTTAGTTTAAAGCCCCTTGGGTTATAGCCCCGGGGGAAAAACCCCTTTGTAGGTTCCCCCGTGGTTTAATGGCCCCCTGATTATACCCCCTTTTAGGATTGGCCCCTTTAGTTAAAAACCCCCTGTAGTTAACCCCCAAAGGATTTGGCCCCCCGGGTTTTTAAAACCCCTGGGTTTAGGCCCTTTAGGTATCCCCCCTGTAGGTTATAGGCCCCTGTATTTTTAACCCCCCTGGTTGGGCCCCCTTGGTTAAATTTAATTGGGCCCCTTGTATTTTAAAAACCCTGTAGTTTGGGCCCCCTTAGGTTAAACCCCCGTGGTTATAGCCCCTGAAATTTAATCCCCCCTTTTTATTTTAAAAGGCCCTGTGGGTTTATAGACCCCCCTTTATGGGCCCCCTGTAGTTAAGCCCCCGAGGTTATAGGCCCTTAGTTAAGCCCTGTAGGTTATAGCCCCTGTGGGGAAAAAACCCCTTGTGTATAGGCCCCCTGTGGGGTTCCCCTTAGCCCCCTGTAGGTTACACCCCCTTAGGTTATA
Source organism: Phyllomedusa bahiana (assembly GCA_025379985.1). Classification (NCBI taxonomy): domain Eukaryota; kingdom Metazoa; phylum Chordata; class Amphibia; order Anura; family Hylidae; genus Phyllomedusa; species Phyllomedusa bahiana. The sequence goes on along the minus strand of JAODAL010050931.1, from coordinate 20,056 downwards.
GGTCCCATGTGGGGTATAGGACCCTGTGGGTTATACCCCCCGGGAGTTTAAGGCCCCTTGTAGGTAAAATCCCCCCTTTAGGTTAAGCCTCTGAAAGGTAAAAATGTGGCCCTACGGGTTTATAGCCCCCGGGTAGGTTAAACACCCCCCTGAGGTTATATGGGGGGCCCCCTCAATTCCCAAAAAAAAGCTAAGGTATTCCGGATTTTTGGAGTGGTGTGTTCCCACAGGGCGCCTACACCGGGATTTTTTCTTCCGGCCAAAGACACTGGGGCCCCAGGAGGCAAGGGGGTTTAAAAAAAACCAAATTTTTTTTCAGATTATTTAGAAAAATTTAAAATTTCTCAGTAATTAAAAATTTTCGTTAAGGATTGCTTCCAATGTTATAAAAAAAATTTTAAAACAAAATAAAAAATTTTCCCATTTTTGCTTTTTTTTTTGCTTTTTTGGGATGGGAAAATAAAAAAAAGCATCCACCCAAAAGGGTAGTAAAAGAAAAATTTGGGGGGTTTAAATTTAAATAAATGTTTTCTTTAGAAAAAGGGTAGACACTTTCAAAAAAAAACAAAAAAATGCAATTTGTGAACCTAGCCTAAAAATGTAATTGATTTGCTTCTGTTCACTTTAGTACCGTTAATATAACCATTATTTTTGGAGTTGGATTGTTATGAAAATCAATGTATCGATGGTCACCTAAGGGAAAAAAAGTCAAAAAAAAGGCCTCAAAAGCTAAAGAAAATTCAGCAGGGGACGGTTTTTGGGGGGGGGGGCCCTTTTATTTTTGGCCCAAAGGACATTCCTATCAAGATATTTTAGCAACATGACCCTTTTACAGATTCCGAATTCTTTTTCCTGTAAAGTAAAACTTTTAAAAGTAAAAAAAGGAGGTTTAAAAACCCCAAATATAGAGAGAAAAACAAAAATTAAACCCGGGTTTTTTCCCCTTTCTGCTGATAGGGGAGACCAAAGGGGAAAAAGATGCCCTTGCAGCTTATTTCTGGTATGTAAAGCCCCCTTTCCCAAAAAAAACTCAAAATTTTTTTACAGCGTTCCTAATTTTCCCCTTTAAAAAAAGGCACAAAAAACCAGCAAAAAAAAGAATTGGAAAATTTTTTCTTTTTTAACAAATGGTAGAGTAAACTTGACAGTTTTAACCAGAGCCACAGTGGGAATAAAAAGCAGCCCTGGCACAAACCCTCCACCAGGGCCCCCATACAATATCCACTTACAAAATTTCCCTTGTTCATGTACCTCAACATTTTCCCTAAAAATAAGCAACACTATAACCACAAGAAAAAAAAAAAAATGGCATAGAAAACCTCTAACACAGGACAGGATGCATTTGCTTTACAATCGGGGAAAACGTCTACGTGCCACTAGCAAGCACTGATAAAACCTACAAACCGCTATATAAGCCACATTGGCAGACAACAGCTCAGGTCCCATCACTTTAAAATGAATTACACTGATCCAATATAGAATCAAAAAACCCCCTCCCCACCCCAGGACTTACAGGAATGTCATCTCTGGTGGGAGTTGTTCTCTTTTTCCTTTTCTTCTCCATCGTCCCAAAAACCCCTCCATGATGCCCTTCCCTTTAAGTCGTTCTCTTCCCATTTTTTTTTCCCCCCGGGGTACAAATGCAATGCCTTCTTCTCCCGGCCACTTCTCGTACCTATAGAATTTACCACAAAAACATCTTAGACTCCTCTCTTTTCTAGCACTTACCTATCAATTCCCAATTCTTTACAAACTTCCCATTCATAGAGCCCCAAATACTAATAGTGCCCCCTTTGGTGCCCGACCGTAATTGGACCCCCAAAAAGAGTATGTTAGACCAAAAAATTAAAAGAAAAAAAAAATCAATAAGTACAAAATAGGAAACCACATTAGGGAAATACAACCCCCCCAGGGCCCGGAAGTATGTAGATGTCCCACAGTAGGTAGGTATATAGGTACTCTCAGAATATAGGTAAATAGGCCTCCTCAGTAAATTTACAGATTAATTCAGTAGGTAATCCCCTAATTAGTGATCCCCTCAGTAGGTATATAGGTCCCCTCAGTAGATAGAGATGTATAAAGGCCTCACAGTAGGTAGGGAGGTATATAATCCCCCATTAGGTACCTATATATCCTCTCAGGTAGGTTGGTATATAGGGTCCCCTCAGTAAGTAGGTATAAGACCTCCCCCACAGTTGATGGGTGTATAGGGCCCCCATTAGGAAGGTAGTTACATAGGCTCCCCAGTAGTTATGTAGGCAAACAGGGCCTCCCGTTATTTAGGTAGGTAGACAGGGCCTTCCCTCAGTAATTAGGTAGGTAGACAGGGCCTTCCCCCAGTAATCAGTTAGGTAGACAGGGTCGCCCCTAGTAAATAGCCAGGAAGATAGGGCTGCCCGCAGTAAATAGCCAGGTAGATAGGGCTGCCCCCATTAAATAGCCAGGTAGATAAGGCTGCCTACAGTAAATAGCCAGGTAGATAGGGCTGCCCCCAGTAAATAGCCAGGTAGATAGGGCTGCCCCCATTAAATAGCCAGGTAGATAGGTCTGCCCCCAGTAAATAGTAGGTAGACAAGGCTACCCCAATAATTAGCCAGGTAGAAAGGACTGCCCCCAGTAAGTAGCCAGGTAGACAGGGCCATCTCCAGTAATTAGACAAGGCCCCCCAGTGATTAGACAGGCAGACAGGGCCCCCCCAGTGATTAGACAGGCAGACAGGGCCCCCCAGTGATTAGACAGGGCCTCCCAGTGATTAGACAGAGCAGGAAAAGACAGAAATATACTCACCTGTCTTGTTTCCTCCCTCTTCTCTCTGTGCCTGCTCCAAGATGCTACTTCTGGCACTTACTAGGCTGTAAGCCTGTGCATAGGCTTATGGCCTAGTATGGGCTGCGGAGCAGGCGGCATGATTACATCATCACATCGAGCTGCCTGCAGCGCAGCCGCCAGGGGGCTGAACGTCCAGAATTAGAAGATCCTGGCTGTTCTGCCTGAGTCGCTGCCTGGTTTCAACTAGTACAGTGGGTAGAAAGCTTGATAATTACAACATACCAGGTGACACTATTACTTTAATGTGGCTTTCTAGAACAAAAGCTACTGGTTACAAACCAGTTTTTATGAAAAACAGGTTGCTTTACACACCCCACATCAAACCTTATTGAGATAACAAAAGGGTCGTTGATTTTTTTTTTCCCTTTTTTTTTTTTTTTTTTTTTTTTTTTTTTTTTTTAAATGGTAAAAAGCTTGGAAAGCAAGTATTCCCCGGGGGATAAAATTTTGACAGTTGGGGAACCAAAAATTATCTGCTTATCCAAGGTAACACTTAACATGCCAGCTTCAGCAAAGGTGTGGACAATACAGTAGCTGAAATATGCAGATAAGCAGACACATTACAAGTAGAAACAATGCTTTCTTAACTCAATATTTCCATTAGACATTGGGGGACAGTTATTAGGGTTACAATTACAGTTTGGTATAAATTTGAAATAAGGGTTAGAGTTTTAGTTAGAGCTTCAATTGATGTTAGGCTTTGGGGTTGGGGATTTGGGTTTTTGGGGTTTAGAAAATTTTAGATTGGTTTTAAGGGGTTCCCAATTTTAAAACTAGGGTTGGCTTTAGGGTTACAATTACTATTTGCATTAGGGTTGAAATAAGAGTTGGGGTTGGAGTTAGGGTAAGAATTGAGTTTAAGGGAAATTTGGGTTTGGCTTTAAAAACAATTTTTGTTTTAGGGGTTTGGGAAATTTGGTTAAAGGTTTTTAGTGTGGTTTGCATTAGAGTAAGGACTAGAATTAGGATTTGTGGCTATTTTGGTTTTTTATGCAGTTTTTGAGGTAGTGAAAGTTGTAGGCTTTTTAGAGACAGATTTTTTTAAATCTGGGGTAAAAAGCTCTTCCCAGCGAACTTTTTAACTATTTTACCATTACTAGAAATTATTTCTTTTAGTCATGCCTAAAGGTTCTTCAATGTATTTCAGTTATCACATAAGTACCCCACATACCAAAAAGCTGCTTTATGCCCACATGAAACCAACAGTAACAAATCAATGACAGGTAATGTGTAAAGGGTAAGTTTCCCCACAGCGGTTTTGGGTTTTTGGGATTTTAGTATTTTTAAACCCCCTGAAAATCCGACCCCTTTTTTTAAGCAAAACCCTTTTAAAAAAAAAAACGATTTTAGTCTAACCAAAAGGTTTGTTTTTTTTTGCCCCGTTTTCTAGCAAATTCCTTTTTTTTAAGAAAATTTTGCTAAATATGCCGGCCCTTTTTTAGTTTTGGCATTGGTTTTCCCATACAAACAATTGTAAAGGGGGCCCCACCGGGAAAAAAAAAAAAAAAATCGAAAACCGACTGCGGTTTTAGTAAAACAGTCATCGGCTTTCCAACAATTTTTGTCCTATGCTGTGTGTTTGAGGCCTTAGGTGAGAAATTATCTTCTTCAAATGAGTTTTTGTTTGAGGTTGGATACATACAGGGTCAATAAAGCAGAGTGTTATAAATTTGCCCGGGGTTTCATAAAATTCTAGTTATGGCTCTTCTTCCTTAATTACAGATCTTCTGTTCTGTGGACAATTTTTGGCCAGATTGAAGAGATTTTATTGTTATTGTGTTAATATTGTCATAGAGAGTTTAGGGAATTTTATAATGAATAACAACATACAGAAATGAAGATACAGACACGAAAAACAGATTTAACTAATTTCATTACTAACTATGATAAATTCCTACCAATTTTAACCATCCAGTTTATATGATGTACTGCATTAAAAGCTTTGAACCCAAGGAAGGCAAACCAACCCCTATCAAGTAGGGGAAAATCTATTCCTAGCTCCAAGTTTTGGCTACTCCCTGGTTTACTGCAGTGATACTAAATAGCACCCTGTTACACTTGTATCTTATGAACTAATATCCACCTTATAACTAACTTATTTCCTACTATTTAGAAATGTATCTATATTTTATCTTTATCTTATTGTTTTCAGTTTCATATCTTGTATGTAGTCTCCAGAATTCTATAAAGTAAAGTGACATTATTATGACCATCAAATAATATCCAAAGCAACCGCCATGTACCGACAGTAGCTTGATGGGCTGGGAGTGCCTTAGTAAGGTCCTGGTAATTTTCATAGGTATTTGGAGCCATGCTGACTGCAGTGCACCTCACAGCTATTGGAGGGTACGTGGGGAAGGACCCATAGAGCAAACATGATGATCAAGGTGGTCCCACAAATTGGGTTCAAGTCTGGGAAATTAGGTTGTCAGGGTAAGACTTGGAAGCCTTGGTCGTGCTCTTTTAACTCATGTCAGAGATGTGTACCAAGTCACATTGCTGGAAGATCCCATCCACCCCAGGCAAGACAATTAGCATGTATAGGTGTACATGATCTGAAAGGATGGTTTCATACTGAAATCAATTGAGAGTGCCTCCCACAAAGATGGGTGCACAGAGTGTAGTGCCATGCGTGGTCCTGTGAACAGGCTGTCGCTGCACCCACTTCACTACTTCATTATCAGACTGTGTTGCGGTCTGGGCGCTGGGCCGCAGTTGTGCTCGATCCACTGCTCACCTGGCCTGGCCCCATCACTGGCATCTGCTTCCTCCAGCTGCTGCTGCTTCTGGCCACATCTCTCTTTCTGATCACTAGGGGGGTGCGTGCTGACGCCCTTTGATTGTTTGGGGGGCAGCGTGTGCCATTGTACTCTAACCCAGCCAATCACCTCAGTCCATAGGTCTTTTAGGGACACCTCACCCAGCACATGTTGCCCAGTTGCAAGTTTTTCACATCAAATGTGGCAGGGTAAGGGTAAATGGCATGCTTGAAGAAGGAAACGAGTATGTCTGAAACATCGTGCCGCCGTTGGGAGCTTGTAAGTGCACCCCTCTGCATTCATTTCTTATGGCCCTTTTTTGGGTAAAAAACCCACGGGAAATTTGGGACATTATACCGCTATTTACTCCCTTGTTATTATAATTTACATTCCAAAAAGGTGTTCGTTAAAGTAAAATTTTTTTGTATTTACACCTAAAAAAGCCAAAAGTAAAAAGTTAAATATATTTTATACCCCGTGGGGTTTTGTTAGAAGTAATTAGGGAGCACATGCAAGGAGCTCCTGATAGGCTATCATCAACGTGTGCAGTTTGAAATATACAGCATACATGTGAATATAAGTTTGGACATTTTTTGTGGAAAACATAAAATATCCTTTTAAAGGGATAGGGACACCTTTCATGGGGTGACTTATATTTTCCCCTTTAATAATGCTCCTACAGTTCTGACACTGCAGGCACAGAAAGGTACCTGTTTTTTTTGTTTTCAAAAACTGTTGCTTAGTCATTTTTCTAGGTAGTATATCTGAGCTAAAAATTTGATTCCCTATAGTTTTTCTTTTTTTTGTAAATGAACCGTGATTTTTCACAAATAAATATCAATGTTTTGGATCAGCCTGTAAGGTGTTTCAAAATTTTGGTATTGCTTGTTTAATGCATTTCCCTTGCATGCTTTTCAAATGTGGAGATGTAGTCAATCCTATTGGAGAGTTCATACCTCTTTTTTTTTGGTATCTCATTCATTCCCTTTGGGATTCTACCCACTTTTGGCCCATCATTTCCCCCTTCTTTTTTTATCATAACCCCTCGCTGAGAATATATTTATTAATATATCCTTATGTCTGACATATTCATCGTCAGTACTGCATATCTTCTGGGTGTATAAATGGCCCTAGGAATGTTTTAAAAAACTTTGGGGCATGGGAACTACTTTCCCTTAAAAGGTTATTTTGTGTGTTGTTTTTGTATATAATGTATTAAAAACCCTTTTATTTTCTTTTGAAACCCGTACATCAAAAATTGTATCACTATATTTTTTTAATCCCATTATCCCCCTTTTTTCGAAAAACTATTTTTAACCAAATGTTAACCCCTTTAAGGACCCCCTTTCTTTTTTTTTTTTTCCCTTTTTTTTCCCCCCGCCTTCCAGAGCCATAACTTTTTTATTTATCCACTCTAGACATATGAGGGCTTTTATTTTGCCTGGGACAAGATGTACTTTTTTTGTGGGGTTTTTCCTTTTATATAGAAATTTCTGGGAAACTGCAAAAAAAAATTTCCAAATGGGACAAAATTTTGAAAAAAAAAAAGTAAATTGAGCAATGTTTGCGGGTTGTTTTGCTTTAACAGCATTCAATCTTCGGTAAATATGATGTTTTATCTGTATTCTACAGGTTGATAAGAATCCAGAAATACCAAACATGTACAGTTTCCGTTATGTTTTGGTGTCATAAAAAAATTCCAAACATTTTCTATTTTTTCTAATTTGCACCGCAGTGCCATTTTCTGCGACCAATAACTTTTTTGCACTAACACCTACGGACTTGAGTGTGGTGGCATTTTTTGTGGGCTGAAGCGTACTTTTTATTGGTACCAGATTTCAATATATGAGATCTTTTTGATCAATTTTATTCCACTTTTTATAGGATGTAAAATGACCAAAAAACCCACAATGTTGCCGTTTGGAATTCTTTTTCATCTACGGTGTTCAGCGTATGGGATAGATTATGTTATATTTTAATAGATCAGACTTTTTCGGACATGGTAATACCAAATATGTGGAACTTTTTTATTATTTAATTTTTTATTTGTAAAATGGCCGCAGTACATTGTGTGTTTCGGGCTCACACTAATACTGTCCTTTACCAGGCATCCTCACAATAACCCTTTCACTGTCCTAGACCACCAGGGTTCCATGCATTAACCCCTTCACTCCACTAAACCACCAATGATCCTTACATTAACCCCTTTACTGCCATAGACCACCAAGGATCCCTATATTAACCCCTTCACTGACTTAGACCACCAGTGATCCTTATATTAACATCTACACTGCCCTGGACCACCAAGAATCCCTAAATTTATCCCTTCACTGCCTTAGACCAGTGAATTTAAGTGGGTACCATATGTTGCATGATTAATTTTGGTGCGTATGTTGTGTATTAAAATAAATTTTAAAGCGTGCAGTATATGTTACAATTAAAGGGGTTTTCTTGTTACGAAGATCATAGTTTAAAATGAGGGGACCAAAAATGTAAGCATGTATGTCCTTTGTTACCATAAGCAAAATGCTATGGTTTAAGAGAACAGGCTGTCTCATTAGTGTTTAGTAATGAAGTTTGAGCCCAGGTCGGGTTAAACCCAGCTCCCGCCCGGTCGTGATCGGGACCGCGCGTGTGATGGAGATGCAGAGAACAGGTCGTGATCAGGAACGTGCAGGGGGACGTGTGCACGGACTAGAGAGAGATAGAGAGAGAGAGACTGATTCACTGACAGCAATCAGTGGTAGGTGCAAGGTAGTGTGTGGGGGGAGGGTGAGATTCACTGACAGCAATCAGTGGTGGGTGCGAGGTAGTGTGCGAGGGGAGGGTGAGATTCACTGCCAGTGATCAGAGGTCCTGCAGCAGAGAGAGAGATCATGTTCTGTCCCTGTTAAACACAAACAGATAAAGCATATAGTTTTGTTCTGCAGATCTGTAGAGGTCAGAGGTGTAGTAATCTGCAGGACATATCACTGTGTGAGAGAGACAGAGAAAAAAAAAATCACCCATCTTTCTGAGAGTCCTGAATGTCAAATGCCCATTCGAGTTACAAAGTATGTAGAGAGAGTGAGAAATGTAGATATACACTATCGAGTTACACTTTTTTTATGCTTTTCATTTCCAAAGACAGCTGAGAAACTCTCCCTTCCCCCAGCTCACACAGAATGAATCCTCACATGCACAGTGTCGGGTGTGTCTGCAGAGAAAGAAGATAAACCCTGGTGGGAGGAGAAACACGCCCCTCCATTTCACAAGCTCTGCTTAGCAACCAGCATAAACGCCTGCCAAATGATGAAACTAGAAAACCCCTTAAATGTCAGGAGTACACTATGTATTATAAATAATTTCAGAGGTGCACTGTATATTCTAATCAACTTCTGGGGGCACAGTGTGTATTATAATCCATTTTAAGGGTACAGTGTGCAATATAGTTAATTTCTACGCAATGTGGGGACTAGCGGTCACAGAGGCACGCACAAGCGGGTAGGTTGCAACAAAAATAAAGGGTTTTATTTTTCACCGGCAAAACAAACAGCAGTAATAACATAAAGTCTATGGCAGCAGGCTTATTTCAGCCTTATGACATGCAGCAAAACAAAGGTTAAGTCCAGCATCAAAAGGAAAACCAAACATGTACTCCACCGTGTGGCTGGTGAACTTCCTTTGTAGAAGACCCACAGGTCTGTTTCAGGGGTCCGTAGCAGACTCCTCTCTCCTGCTCAGCACTCTCTGGAGACAAGTGCTTCCAAACACTCCTTTAGCATCAGGTTAACTCTCTCACCTGGTCTCTTCCTGCACAGGCTTTAAAGCATACTTGCCAACTCTCCCGCTTTTGGCGGGGGGTCCCGCTATTTGGGGTCCCCCCCCGCCCTCCCGGCAGAGTTGGCGAAACTCCCGCCGCCAGCAGGCGGCGGGGGCTCTTTAAATGACCGCGGCGCCAGAGTAGCGGGGGCGCTACTCTGGCGCCGCTGGGCCGTTCCCACAGGCGGGTGAAGCGGCCGCTGCCCCGCTTCACCCGCCCGGAGTCTCGCTGTGCGGGAGGAGGCAGGAGGGATCGCTCCCTCCTCCCTTCTCCCCCTGTATGTGCAGCGCCGGTACGCGCCGTACATACAGATCAGCGGCGCAGGGGAAGTGACGCGCGGCTGCACTGACTTCCCCTGCGTCGCTGAGGAGAGCGGCCGCGCTGCAGGAGCCTGGTCAGGTACGTGGCTTTTATTTTTATTTTTATTAGCTTTAGGGGGATCTACCTGGCTACAATGGGGGCACTACCTGGCAACAGAGGGGGGCAACTACCTGGCAACAGAGGGGGCACTACCTGGCTAAACAATGGGGGCACTACCTGGCAAACAATGGGGGCACTACCTGGCAAACAATGGGGGCATCTACCTGTCAACAGAGGGTGCAACTACCTGGCAAACAATGGGGGCATCACACGAGGCAACAGAGGGGGCACTACCTGGCAAACAATGGGGGCATCTACCTGGGGAACAGAGGGGGCACTACCTGGCAAACAAAGGGGCAACTACCTGGCAACAGAGGGGGCATCTACCTGGCAACAGAGGGGGCACTACCTGGGAAACAATGGGGGCATCTACCTGGCAACAGAGGGAGCATCTACCTGGCAACAGAGGGGGGGCACTACCTGGCTAACAATGGGGGGCACTACCTGGCTAACAAAGGGGGGACTACCTGGCTAACCAAAGGGGGCATCTACCTGGCTAACAAAGGGGGGCATCTCCCTGGCTACAGAGGGGGGCATCTACTTGGCTATAAGGGGGCATCTACTTGGCTACAAGGGGGCATCTACCTGCCTGTAAGGGGCACTTTCCTGGTTATGGGGGGCTACTACCTGGCTATAAGGGCATCTACCTGGGTTTCTTCCAAAGCCGTTATGCAGGTAGGTGGAGTGGGTGTGGCTTTTTGAAGTGGTGTGGCACACATACAAGATGGGCGTGTCCATGCAAATTTTTGCCGCGCCGCGCTTAGCGCGCCGCCCACTACAGTCTCCTGCTTTTTCAATTTCAAAAGTTGGCAACTATGCTTTAAAGGCCTGTGGATACCGGTAAAGCCTGGACTGGGGGGCGGGGAACGGGCCCCCCACCCATGCTACAGCCGTTCAGAAAAAGCAGCCCAATAAAGCTGCACAGCAGCTATACTACAATACACTAACATAAGTAACCTACAGTTGCTTATCTCTACTGCTGACTTTTCCCCACCAAGGTCTGGTTCCTTGGTGGCCCCACTAGTGCAGTTCTCTTGCTGCCATTCTGCTGTTGTGGAAAGACCGGGCTGTCCCACTGGATCGGCCTCTCTGAAATCCCTGAAACTTCCCTACTGTTTGCAGCATAATCCTAGGGACATACCTTCCATCCACTATCTTTCCTGCTGGTTGCTTACAGCATACAGTGTATATGATAATTTCAGGGGTACATTGTATTATACATTCACTTGCAGGGGTACAATGTGAAATTTGATGATTTCTTTGGTGGGCCCAAGGTACTCCAGTCTGATACTGGCTGTGTGCATAGCCTCCCCACCCTTCCAATTGAATTTAGCGGTTGAGTAGGGACGCACCAACCACTCATTGCTTTAAATATTTAGGGACAGATACAGTTAGGGCCAGAAATATTTGGACAGTGACACAAGTTTTGCGAGTTGGGCTCTGCATGCCACCACATTGGATTTGAAATGAAACCTCTACAACAGAATTCAAGTGCAGATTGTAACGTTTAATTTGATGGGTTAAACAAAAATATCTGATTGAAAATGTAGGAATTGTACACATTTCTTTACAAACACTCCCATTTTAGGAGCTCAAAAGTAATTGGACAAATAAACATAACCCAAACAAAATATTTTTAGTTTCAATATTTTGTGGCGAATCCTTTGGAGGCAATCACTGCCTTAAGTCTTGAACCCATGGACATCACCAAACGCTGGGTTTCCTCCTTCTTAATGCTTTGCCAGGCCTTTACAGCCGCAGCCTTCAGGTCTTGCTTGTTTGTGGGTCTTTCCGTCTTAAGTCTGGATTTGAGCAAGTGAAATGCATGCTCAATTGGTTGAGATCTGGTGATTGACTTGGCCATTGCAGAATGTTCACTTTTTGGCACTCATGAACTCCTGGGTAGCTTTGGCTGTATGCTTGGGGTCATTGTCCATCTGTACTATGAAGCGCCGTCTGATCAACTTTGCAGCATTTGGCTGAATCTGGGCTGAAAGTATATCCCGGTACACTTCAGAATTCATCCGGCTACTCTTGTCTGCTGTTATGTCATCAATAAACACAAGTGACCCAGTGCCATTTAAAGCCATGCATGCCCATGCCATCACGTTGCCTCCACCATGTTTTACTGAGGATGTGGTGTGCCTTGGATCATGTGCCGTTCCCTTTCTTCTCCAAACTTTTTTCTTCCCATCATTCTGGTAGAGGTTGATCTTTGTCTCATCTGTCCATAGAATACTTTTCCAGAACTGAGCTGGCTTCTTGAGGTGTTCGGCAAATTTAACTCTGGCCTGTCTATTTTTGGCATTGATGAATGGTTTGCATCTAGATGTGAACCCTTTGTATTTTCATGGAGTCTTCTCTTTACTGTTGACTTAGAGACACCTACTTCACTGAGAGTGTTCTGGACTTCAGTTGATGTTGTGAACGGGTTCTTCTTCACCAAAGAAAGTATGCGGCGATCATCCACCACTGTTGTCATCCGTGGACGCCCAAGCTCACCAGTCAATTCCTTTTTTCTCAGAATGTACCCGACTGTTGATTTTGCTACTCCAAGCATGTCTGCTATCTCTCTGATGGATTCGTTCTTTTTTTTAGCCTCAGGATGGTCTGCTTCACATCAATTGAGAGTTCCTTTGACCGCATGTTGTCTGGTCACAGCAACAGCTTCCAAATGCAAAACCACACACCTGGAATCAACCCCAGACCTTTTAACTACTTCATTGATTACAGGTTAACGAGGGAGACGCCTTCAGAGTTAATTGCAACCCTTAGAGTCCATTGTCCAATTACTTTTGGTCCCTTAAAAAAGAGGAGGCAATGCATTACATAGCTATGATTCCGAAACCCTTTCTCCTATTTGGATGTGGAAACTCTCATATGGCAGCTAGGAGTGTGCACTTTCAGCCCATATTATATATATAATTCTAGTTCTGAACATGTTTTTGAAAACAGCTAAAATAACAAAACTGGTGTCACTGTCGAAATATTTCTGGCCCTAACTGTATCTGAGTTCATTTTGCATATGTCTGCTAACAAGTAAAATATAATGAGGTGTTCAGATCCTGATTGAATCAGGACTACTTTAAATTTGAACATAATTATAGTAAATCATATTTTTCACCGTCCACTCTGCTAGGATAATAATTGCTATTTTTAAGTGCATTTTATTATGTTTCTAGTCTGTCATCGATTCTTGATAACAAGAGGCAATTCACCTGCTGGGTGGATGAGTAACTAGAGGACAGCCTGCTACATAGTTTTAAGTCTTCCTTGGAACTTTAGTCATTGGAGGGTGTGACTGTGCACAGTTAGATTAAGGAAGAGAAGTAAACCTGGCGTAATGGATTAAGTGCAGAGACCTGTCGTATTCTTTCTGACCTGATCAGTGAGAATGTTTTATTATTGGAAATACAAAATAACAGCCACTTTTACTGGGATACAAATATGCATGCTGCTCCTTGCCAACGCCTCCAAAATGTTCACTGGGTTGTTGCCCTGCTGACCATTGGGAATTGGTTGTTTTTACAAGGAAATGCCCAGGTAAATTATAATTCCAACTTAAATTTTAAATCAAGATTCAACAGTCAGTGATTTTTATTTAATTTTGCCCTGTCATTAGGAGATGTATGTGATATGGTAATAAACTAAATTATTATTATTCACTGCTTAATTTATTATTGTGGTTATAACGATCAATCCATGCATGGCTATACAGTGTTTGTTAATGATATTAATTTAATGTTGTTTTTAGGTTTTGCCTGTTTTTCCTTGTTATGTACCGTGAAAAGTTCTATGTTATTTATTCAAATGTATATGAAATGATCAATTGAATTTGGTCGTCCAGGTTTAGTGTAGTTTTGCACTTTATCAATTCGAGTGAATGGTGCTGAGCTGCAATACTATAAACACTATATACAGTGATGCTATTTCTGAAAAAAAGCAAACTCTTCTTTCATATTCTTGACATACCTTTAAATACATGCTATTAGAGGTTGTAAACAATTTAGGGAAGAGCAGCAAAAATAAATTTCAAATTTAATGTAGTAAAAGTTTAAAATATGAAAATCTGAACAACATAATCAATGGGTTATTTAATGTAAAATTAGTTTAAGATTCTATGAATTTTAAATACATTTTATAGGAGATATTTCTATATTTTGGGGATATTATATATTTTTATATTAATTTTATATGATCACATTTTTCATTTAATTTAAATAATGACATTTTATACAGTTTGATAATTATAATAAATCAGTTTTTATTAATGTACTGGTGTAAGTTGAGAAATAAGAGACATTTTTGCCCCTGACAGCAAATCTAGCTTCAATTCGACTCCTCAGGCTCAGGCAGACCACATTCATATAGGTCTGCCTTTCGGAGCAGTAATACACCTAGTTTTGCCGAACCACATTCATATATGTGTTTTATCTTACGAATGTGGTGTGACACACCTCCATAACGGCCCCAGAACACCCCTTCTTTCGAACAATGGGCCTAACTCCTACGTTAGGCGCATTAGACATCGTAGCCGGCTCAGTTAGATGCATTGTACGCCAGAAAAAGGGTGAAAAACCCTTTCATACATTTCGCCCTTAATGTTAGTTATGTAGTTGAGCAGAATACGTGTATACTTTTATGTTACGTTAAATACTTTTGTGCCAAAAGTGTCATACATCTTTGCGTTATTAAAAGCGTTAACTTAAAAAAACAGGATGTCACAAATTTACAAATTCAGGAATCAGGACATAATTTATTTTGTCTTTATTTCCTGAACCTTTTCTTTTACTGTTGTGAACTCTATGATGTATGTAACCTTTAACTTAAAGAGACAATAAACCTAACAGCAATCTTATCTATGTGCTATGTAGTGAAATAGATCAAATGTTCCCTGTTGTAAGCCATTTTTGATGGGATGAGGGGGGTGGAGGGTTTGACTGCAACGCTCTTTACCTGCAGAATATCTAAAAAATGTCTGTCTAATAAGTCACACACAGCGCACATATACCAATGTACTTAAAAGCTTTAAGACACCTGCACAAAACGTAATACATTTTTTTTCTGCAATGGATATTGATATTGACCCTAATCCTAACCATTAACTTAATCCAAATTCTTGATTAGGGTTTTTTACTGGCTTGCACAGGTTGATTTATTACTCTGCAGTGCTTCCGGTCTGGCAGCGCTCACGGTCTGAAGTAACTTCTGGTCAAACATCCTATTTAGGAAACTTTGGTTTAGGTTTATGGTTACTAGAGATGGTCGAATTGATTCTAACGAAGTGGAATTCCGTTTAGTCAATTTCAAGGAAAAACTTCGGATCGAACTAAGTCAACTGTGGGGTATACTTCGCTTGAAACGAAGTTGTATTTTGATGGAATAAAATGGCTGCGACACATGCGCTACATGGGGGGCAAAGCACTCCCTGGAGGAAGAAGGGCATAGCTGCATGACATTGCATAGGTGAAAGCCTATCAGAGACCCGGTCGGATTCTGTGACGTCCACCGCACTATATAAGTCCGGGCGCGACGCCGGGAGCTCACACTTCCTCTCACTGTGCTCAAGCAGGGAAAAGGTGCAGGGCCAGCGGCTGAGTGTTACGTGGACGAATTATTTTTATATAGCGATTTCTTTCTGTGGGTGTCTCAGCTTGTCTCAAGAGACTGTTTTCTCCTTAAGTTCTATTTTCTAATTTTTGTGGTATTGGATCTGAAATCCAGTGTGCGTCCACTGGCAGGCTGCATATACATTCAATATCCAAGTGGGATCTAAGCATTCCTGTTGTATTCATTTAAAGAAACAGCGTTTTACAATACAATACCACTTCATTTTTTTTTTGGCTGCTCAATTCCCTATTGCGCAATTTTACAACCAGGGGTTAAATATAAAGGCGTTGTTTTGCTGGTGTGCTGAACCCCCAAGAAAAACCATCGTTTTTCGAACGCCAAAATATTGTAAATTTTTCCCTGTAGCCTAATTCACAAAGCAAAGGTTAATTACAACTGTATCTCTTGTTGTTGGCCCATAGAAAAGACACGCACTTGTAACAACGCTACAAAGCTACTATTTTGTGCGTCACAATTCCTTTGCGCATTTACATCCAGGGGGTTAATTAAGCGTTGTTTTGCTGGTTGTGCAGACAAAAATCAACGTCTTTTTCACGCCAAAATATATAAATTTTTCCTGTAGCCTAATTCATGCCCGAAAGGTTAATTAAGCATGTTGTGCTTTTACAGTTATTAAAACACACTGTGTTTTTATACGGCACTTACAATACATTTTTCCAGGCCATTTAGTGGAAGCGCATTTATATCCAAGGGTTAACCCAAGCTTGCGTACTGGGTTCATTTGGAGTCAAAAACAGGTGTATATTTAGCATATCCAGTATATCATCATCAAACTTGTCTGTACATTTTAGAACTAACAGATATGGCAGACAGAGAGTGGCAGGCCTTCGCACATGCGAGTGGCAGTGGCACAACATTCCTGGAACAGCCCAGGTTCGCAGCACCCCCCCCCCAGGCAGGGGACGTCGCAGCAGGGGTCCACTCGGTGAGGCACAACTGCGGCGGTCTATCTAGCGGCCGTGTGTTTGTTCAGCACCCATTGGTTCTTGATTGGTGTGCTAGGTCATCCTCTTCCTCCCAGAGACATCTTGACAACCCCAGCCAATAGTCGTGGGAACCTCCAGACACAGACCCTTAGTTGAGCATGGCCCGGGAGCGGGTCAGCGGCCCCCTCACCTGGTGTCCTCAGCCCGCCTCTGTCCCATCCGTTCCCTCACCAGGAATCTACAATGTGGTCAGGGCTCATCCCACTATTTAGCGAGGATGAACAATTTGAGGAGGGCAGTCAGCAGCTACTTGGGCAGCGAAGAAATGGGGCCAATATCCCCAGCTTCCTTGCAGTAGGCGGCAAAGTAAGATGTGGAGAGTGGCATGGGTGGTCTGTTGTGAGAGGTCAGCCTCGGCATACCAAGACCCGTGATGAGGACAGCGGTGACATGAAACACAATTGATGAGAAGTTAGCCACCGCACTTGGGAGCCCGGTTGAGGGCCAAGGGCTTTCATCATCATCAGGATGAAGAGGGCGCAGCTAGGCGCGTCAGGCAGCAGCGCAGCCAGGCAAGTGGGTCCGTGTGGCCGTGATTCAGCAGGATAGTTACAGTGTGAGTGTCGGTAGCACAAGGCCACGGTTAAAAAATCCGCTTCGCAGCTCCAAGAAGTAGCGGCACAGGGCTCAGCGAGGGGGGGGGGACAGAGTCGGCAGTAGTCCCTCAGGTGCGGAGCGTTGGCGGTAAAATAAATACATACACGGCAGGTGGCAGTTCTTTGCTAAGACACTGGAGGAGCCGAATATGGCATATGTACAATCGTGGGCAGAAAGTGAAGCGTGGCCAGGAGCTAACGGTGGCCACCACCGGCCCTGCGGCAACACATCAGCTCATCCCCACCGGTGGAATGGGATAAACGTGGCTCAAATGTGGTGGTCCATCCTGCCGCCGCAGCAACAGCACAGCTGAGCGCCCATGGCTCTCATGGCCATTGCAGCCAGTCAAGGCTCCCACCACCGCGCAGATGGAGCTGTTTCTCTTTGACATCAATCAGCCAGTCCCAAGATGCTCCTGCTCCTCGCTACTCATGCGCCAGCAAGTCGTTCAGAGCGAGGCAATTGCAAAGAGAAAACACCCCAAAAAAAAAACAGTAATGCGTCCAACCATCCTAAGGTGCAGGCATCTGACCGTGCTCCTTTCCCAGTTGTTGGTATTGCATCCCTCCTTTCAATGGTGGACTCACACCATTCATCAAACAATGGCTTTGCCGAGCCGAGATAGAGAGTTCCATGCGAAATTTCTTGTTCCAAAAAGGCAGTACAAGCACTTCCATAAATAGTAGAACAGAAGAGGTGGGTCAGTCCTTGACTATCGGTTTCTTCCAAGTGACGGCATCGCAACGTCAGGAGCTGTAACTACGGTCAGGAGGGCCCAGTACATGGTCCTTTACAGCCCACTGGGTGAAATGGCTTCCTTCCTGCCCATGCACACCAGACCACCAACAACTTGGACAGGGGACGGCGCTTTCCCTCCTCCACGTTGTCAAACTGCTGCACCTGCGGCAATGTCCCGCCCCTCCTCTCCAACCTCACCCCCCCCCCCCACCATTCTCAGCCTCCACAAGTACTGCTCCATCATACCACATCGTGTAAGGGCACATGCGGTGTCACCAGTTCTACTCTGGCTTGCCTCGGCGAACGAAGTCACACAGGGAGGAAATGCTTCCGCGTCATGCAGCAAGAAATCGATGTGTGGCGTTCTCCGCGCCAACGGCAAATCGGAACCCTGGTGACGGACAATGTCAGGAACATGGTGTCCGCGCTGCACCGAGGAGGAGGATGGTCCAATGCGCCTTGGCATGCGCATGTGTCAATCAGTTGTGAAGAAGGTTCCTGAATCTTCCACGAGTCTTCCAGAACATGCTGAAAATGGCCAGGAAACTGTGCATGGCACATTATCCATTCGTACAAAGCCAGGAAAAACCCTCCTCAAATTGCAGCGGCAGAACGGCCTCCCCCAACACACCCCGATATGCGATGTTTCCACCCTGGAATTCCAGCCTGCACATTTGGACCGACTGTATGAACAGAGAAAGGCCATTTAAGATTTTTTGATGATCCAGGCAGACAGAAGTACTCCCCTGTGTAACTTTATGTCAGCCATGGCACTCATGCGTACCCCTGCCGTTTGTTGGCCATTCGGGAGGCGACTTTAAATTGTCATTCGCCAGACTACGGGATGAATAACCATTCCACTGCTTCATGCCTGGAAAGATGCTGAAAAATCTGTCTGGGCAGGGGACTGGAGACTGTGCGACACAACTCTGGCCACATGAGCCCCGGTGGGACTGAAATGGAGGAGGAGGAGGAGGAAAATTGGACAGAAGCATTGCCTGGTGAATGAGTGGTTTTTCTACCCGGGTGACAAGAGAGGAGAGCAGGAGCACTGGAGGAGGTGATGAGATGAGGAAGAGAGGCAGATGACCCCCAAGCACCGTGGCAGTATACAGTAAAAAAGGAGGCAGGGAGCCCCTCAGATTCACTGTGCAATGGCCCGCAGCATGCTTATTTGCCGCTAGGACAGCCGAATAGTCAGCACCCGCAAGGGATGACTTCGGGCTCTCCACCCTATGGACCTCGCTCCCGGGTCCAAAATGGGGCCTTTTTCCCAGCTATTAAAGAGGGAAGACAAACTCAAATACTATAGGAAATCCTCCGTAATTCAGTTGCCGCTGCCTATGTGCGCATCGTCCCCCTCTGACAGGTCTGACCGGGGGGTTCCTCACGCTCACGTACAACTCCCCGGGGCTGCTGGGGAAGGTGGGGGGTAGGAGCAGTACCAGCTCCATCAGTATTAACCTAAGTCTGGAGTCACTGATGAGGCAGCTTCCTTCACCCGCCTAGGGAGGAGGCAGTCGCCAGCAGCAGCAGGACCGGGACAGTCCCTGAACCAACAGGTTGTGGCCCCACTTGGACAGCACTCTGCCACCTCATTTAGAAGATCCGCTGGACTACTGGCAGCCAAAAATGGATTTGGGCCCAAATTCCGAGTTTGCAGTGGAGAAGCTGTCCTGCCCGGCCAGTAGTGTGGCATCAGAGCGGGTGTTCAGTGCGGCGGGGGCCACGTTACCCCAAGGAGAACCGCTTTCCACGGAAATGTGGAAAAGACTGACCTTTGTCAAGATGAATCAGGCGTGGATCGGCCAGGATTTCCACACACCAATGCCTTAGGCGTCAGTCTGGGTTCAAACTACCTGCCTCAGCCACTATTCTGATGCCGCCACCCCCCTGATGCCACACCTCTGCTGACAGTTTCCCCCATCTGCCCCACCCACCATCTTTACCAGGACGGTATTGCCACCCACCACAACACTCTGTCATTGTTGCCACTCTATTACCTCATGCTGCGCTGCTGTTGCTGTTGCCGTGACACCACACTGTGTCATTTTGCCACTTCGACCTACTTGCTCTGCCCTACCCCAACGTGTCATGGTCCACCCCAGCTGGCCGCGTGACCTCGCTCTCAGTCATTGTGCCACTCTGTCTTCCTCCCGTTTGGCCACCTCCAAATGTCATTGTGCCACTCCTGACCTCATCTGCTGCTTGGCTCTCCGTGCCTCCACACTGTGTTGAATTGTTCGCACTCTGTGGCTATATGGTTTTGCCCCTCCCCAAAAATGTCTTGTGCC
>JAODAL010050930.1:0-27040 GCA_025379985.1 Phyllomedusa bahiana | reverse complement strand
TACAAATTTCTTTTATTAGCCTACAAAACTGATCTCCAGCCACATGTCACGCTTTGTGGTTGGATAGGATAGGCAGCAAACGGTTTTTATTTTAGACTCAAATTATTATTGTTGTATTTTTGTGGATAAAGGGAAATTATAAAAATTGCTGAAAAAAGTCTACGCTACCTGAATTAAACATGGAGCAGCCCCATAGAATTGGAAATGCTCAGCTATATAAAGGGATGTGCATGTGAGCATTGGTATGTTATGCTGTATTTTCTGGCTTGATCCAGTATTACAGATAAAGCAAGCCCGAAGCAATGAGAAAATTATCATAGTTACTAAAATGGGGCTACTGGGGTCTTGTGCCCCAGGACTGTTAGTTCTTTTACCATGGTCTCTAAAATCAAAGTTTCCAATGTGTTCTTTACCCACCAGGAAATAATAAAGTGGCTGCATCCTATAGGGCTGCACAAGGGAAGCTGCCAAAGCGGCAACCTCTCCTTTGACAATACTTACTGCTCTGTGGGTATTGGCTAAAACTTCTCCTCACAGACTTCATGCTCTTCGGCTATTGACTGAAGCTGCATGCTCTGCAGCTATTGGCTGAAACTTTACCTCTCACAACGTTTGGCTGTTGCTGCCCCTCAAAGCCCTCCTACTCTGCAGCCATTGGTAATGGCTGAAGCTCGCAGATTTCCTGTTATGTGGCTAATGGCTGAAGCCATTACTCACAGATTCCCTGCTTGTCAGGTATTGGCTCAAACTGTTCCTCACAGGCTTCCTGCTCTGCAGCTATTCACTGAAGCTGCTCCTCACCGACTTCCTGCTCTGCAGCTACTGTCTGAAGCTGCTCCTCACAGACTTCCTGCTCTGCAGCTATTCACTGAAGCTGCTCCTCACCGACTTCCTGCTCTGCAGCTACTGTCTGAAGCTGTTCCTCACAGACTTCCTGCTCTGCAGCTATTGGCTGAAGCTGCTCCTCACAGACTTCCATTTCTACCTATCTGCTGTATGCACTCTGCATCTAATATGAAAGAAGTATCTTTTTTGCACTTCTACAGTACAGTCCAAGAACAAGCAACATTATTTGTTATTGTCTGTGGTGTTAGGGCATGTCCCCACAGCACGGGCTTTCAGACGGTTTTTCAGACGGTTTGCGGTTTTGCAGACCGCCTGAAAAACCGGCTGAAAATTAGCACAACGGGCTCCCATAGAAAACCCGTGCAGCAGTCCCTACTGCACAGGTTTTCCGCCCGCAAAACATTCTACAAGCACATTCTTCTGTCCGGTTTTCTGATGGAATCTGTGCATGTGAATGTGAAGGGGGAGGGCTTTTCTCCGCTCATCGTGGAGAAAAGCCATCCCTCCCGCGCCCGTGGGGACGACCGCAAAACAGGACAAATACCGTTCAGATAACCGATCAGTATTTGTCCCTTGCCGTGGGGACGCAGCCTTAAAGGGGTTTTTGCCGCAATGTAATGTTGACGTGGGATCCTCCAACAGGGGTATTTAATCACTTTTCTAAATATATGTGATTAAAAAAGTGAAGCCTCTGAGAGCTACAGCATTTCTCAATCCCCCTTGGTTACCTGAAAGCTTGCATTAGACACGACCAGAGGAGCTGACAGGCCGCCCTTGCGTGAAACACTTCTTATTTGATGACAGGGAAAATGAATGAGCTTCAAGGGGCTGTGTAGAAAGAGCAGTGTATGAGCCTGTGTCTTGCTGTATAGAGAATCCACTGTTGTAATGTTATTATTTCAGTTACCGTAAGTTTTGAGACGCTCCCTTCTTACTCACTCTCTGCTCACCACCTCCCTCTCTCCCCTGCAGCCTTCATGACTCAGCATGTTTTGTTGATATTCTACTCCTGTGCTGATAAGGAGGTAAGTAACTCAGGCCCTGGCAATACCCCTTTAAGGTTCTATAGTGTACAAAGCAATTAAAAAAAAAATATTAAAGGATTTAGATTAAGAAAATGAATGGTATGATGATGTGATATGGTACATACTTGTAGAAACTCCAATTTACAAATTATACAAATTTGCCCAGAGTTTCTCAGTAACATTTTTACATTACTGTATGACCTGAACATCATATTCTTATGTACTTGTTGAACATCTTCTTCCAAAACTAAGGCCATCAACACATAGATGCTCCCATTTTGGTAAACTGTGGCAATTTGTAGTAAAGCCATGTGCGTAGAAGTAAAAGCCATATGTTCTGCAAACATATATTGTCGAGTGTGTTTTGTAAAAAGTTAGTAAATATAATATAGCAGCAAAAAGTTGCATATAGATAACAGGGAAAGTTCCTAATTTCATCAGTGATTGATAATACAGATCCTTGTTTTTTCCACTTAGACACTAGGGGCCACATGTATGAAAACTGTCTAGGTTTAAAACTCACTTAGTTGCCCATAGCAACCAATCAGCGCGCCCCTCTAATTTTTCCAGAGCACTATATGAAATTAAAGGGGTTCTCTGATTGATTGCTATGAGCAATATAGTGAGTTTTAGACCTAGACAGTTTTCATACATGTGGCCCTAGGATCTTAAATACAGATCCATATTTGATACTTTCATGTTGACAATATAGATCCTTATTAGGCTATGTTCACACGGCTTAACTGCGGGATGTAATTACGCCCCGCAATTACGCCGTGTGGCCGGGGGCGGGAGCGGGGAGCCGGCACCTCGCCGGCCCATTGACTTGCATTACCAGCGGCGCATATACACCGCTGGTAATTCACATGTCAATTATCTCCCCCCGCGGCGTATTCGCCGAGCAGGGAGAGGAGACGTAATCCATAGTTCTCTATGAGAACTGTGGATTACCGTAATGACTGGGACGTTTTCAACCCGTAATTTGCGCACTCCGGTGCGTAATTACGGAAAAAAATACGGTCCATTTTAAGCCGTGTGAAAATGGCCTTACAGTTCTGCATTCCCTCCATAGAATAGAGACCACTGTAGAGTAGCTCCAGTTGCAGGAAAAATCAATTCATGTGTATTTATCCTTAGGCATATATTAGGTTTAGTAGCACCCAGCAGTAGCCTCCCACTACCAGACAGTTATGCTACTAGTCACTTGACCACCAGGAGCAATAGAACTCTGAATATATAAAAATAAGTAGACAAGGCACATTGAAAATTGATTGAGTCTTCTCTTCAGGGTCCCCTTCAGTCTATGGTAGTATGGTACTTGACATTCAGCTGCCTGACTTATTCAACTAGCTTAAACCCGTGCCATACACTTGCACTGCTGCAGGTTTAAGGAATAGGCCCAATTCTCAGCTATACATACTATGTATAACTATATATAAAACTGGTAAGGTTTATTCTGATTTCATGGGTAAGTGATTAATGGCACACCAACACTGCGACTCCAGGCTTCTCTTTAATACTGACCTCAGCCAGCTTTACTCAGGCACATAAACAAAACATAACAGCATAAATAAACTCCCTGGCCATTTGGTCACTGACTAATCATAGAGAGACCTTCTCTACCTTTGGTCTAGCCAACTACCGTGCACCACAATACAACAGTTTTCTTACTGTCCAACAGCCTAGGTGCCAGAGATTTATTCTCAGGTCTCCTGCTGCTCTAACTCCAGGTAGTAACCATGCCACCTAATCACCTGAAGTAACAGGCTTTTAATAGACCTCTAGAGACTTGCCAAAAATCGGTCCTGGAATGTGGGAACGACAACCCACCCAATGCTATAGTTGTTCCAGAAAAGCCAGCCCATACATAGTCACATAGCAGCTATTCTAGCAGCTACTGGCTTTTCCCCACTGAGACCAGGTCCTCAGTGGTGCATCTGCGTCTGCAAACCACCTAGTGGCAGAAACATGCAACATGGTTCATCAGTGTTCTTCCATTAGGCATTATAATATAAAATATAACTCCATATTGTTGATTTCTGTGGCTCTTATATAGGCAGAATATCAGCTAGCATCTTAGATGAATACTCACTGCATAGAAGTCAAGGACTTTTATACTTATGCTATTTCAGTTATTTTTGTTTAATGACAGCATTCTACATTCATACAGAAAGTGCAAGATTTAAGTATGTAAAACATTTCAGTTGTAATAAAATACAGCTTTATAGCTAGGACAGAAGCAGATACCATGGAGCCTGATGAGACCTGAGGGGTCTCTGCCCCATATGAGAAGACTATTACTAAAAATGAAGTGATAAGCAGGGGGTACTATTCAAGTTATTCAAGTCTCTGGGCATCAGGTTGGGCATATTATCCTGCAGATTCATGCTCTCCATTCCCAGGATCAGTACTTATTACATTTTGTTTGTTTTGTGATGACCCCAATGCACTGCTACACTTATGTGAAAAAAAGAAAAAGAATGCACACATATCCAGAAAGGTTAAAAACAACTAAAACCGGCAAAAGAACAAATATTCAACCCCTTAGAAAAGTACTTCTCCTCTGTACATAGACATGAGAAGTGTAGACCAGCACATAAATAACAATATTGTCACACAGAAAAGTATAATTTTTTTACCTAAATTAATGTCTATCTCAAATAGGTATAACATCATTTCTATATCGAGTAAAATACAAGGTATCACCACAATTCAGAGTAAATACGATAAAAAATCCAAAAATGTGCATGTGAAAAGGACAATAAAAACCCAAACGATGTAAGTGAGGAGAGTCAGAATAGACCAAAGTAGAATATACATGTCTTAACTCTTAAGTCCAGTGACATATGTGGAAAGCATGAAGCAAGATCAAACTCTAAGCAGGTAAGTAATATCAGGAAGCTGCCTAAATAATATCAAAATAAACTATATGGATAAAGAGAAAATTGACCAACATTAATCCCAAAAAATGAGGAGGAACATGCAGGTAAAAGGTGACTATCAGACACCTACACATTGGAAAATAGATGTCCCAATGCATTTCCCTGTTTAGGGTCTCTGCCCCACATGAGAAGATCAATACTAAAAAAGACCTGATAGTTTAGGGACACTTTCAAATTCTGCACTGGGACCTGAAAATTTCAAGTCATGTCTCTAGGTAGCAAGCTGGGCAGACAATCTTCTTCATTAATGCTCCCCATCCCTGGATTAAGTACTTATTAGGGTGGGAATACATGGTGTGGCCATGGCTCTAATCCTATTCATATTACAAGGCTCAGTGAGTCGGATGTAAATTGAGGAACGCTACATCCATTATGTGATGCTGCAAGAGTCTTTTCCATGAGCCCTTTAGAATACAGAATTTAAATTTCAGTGGAACTTCTAATATATAAGTCTGTATAAGTCTCCATACTCCTACATGGTGCTTTTCTCTAGTGAGGAATTTTACCTCTTTTCAGCTACCCTCTGACCTAGCCAACCAGTATTCTTCTCTTCACTGATGAGGGGGTAATATTCCGAAACAACTGTCTGCAGATGAATATCTAGTTGGCCCTTATCCCATTTACATTACAAGGTTCAGTGAGTCAGGTATGAATTAAAGAATAAACACGCTGGT
Source organism: Phyllomedusa bahiana (assembly GCA_025379985.1). Classification (NCBI taxonomy): domain Eukaryota; kingdom Metazoa; phylum Chordata; class Amphibia; order Anura; family Hylidae; genus Phyllomedusa; species Phyllomedusa bahiana. The sequence goes on along the minus strand of JAODAL010050930.1, from coordinate 21,553 downwards.
GAGCTCACCTCTTCTTGGGTCCCAAGTTGCATGGTAACATACAGTATGTTATTTGTATGTGAACACCACATCTTATGATTAAGAGCATACTGCTCGAAATGCGTCAACATTTCACTGCTCAGATTACACGTTTTTAATGGCAACATAAAAAAGGATTGTGTTATTTTAAAACAGGTTTTGCCAGAAAGACAGTTTATTTCTTCTGTGATGAATTGAAGAACACTACATCCAGTATGTGGCGCTGTAGAGTCCTAGCTCATTTGACCTGAGCCCTTTAGAATATATTTAAATTTCAGTGGAGGAACTAATGGTGTATAAGTCTCCACTTACCTACATGGTGCCTCTCCTCAGGAACGTTACCCCTTTACAGCAATAGACTAGTGTTGGTAATTGTAGCTCTACTATACCATTTACATTGCTCTAGAACGTAATCACAATGTGGCTTCCTGTGTATCCTGCTGTACATTCTATATGTTACAATTGCATACGTTTTACTTTTTGGAAAACTAAATCTAAAGACAATTAAGAAGATACTTTGCCACAGGACTTGTCATATCTCTGTGATTCCTCATAGGTAATTACTTAGGTAGCAGTGCATTTCTGCATGCACATGATATAAAGCTCTGTGTATTGCGGTGTACATATATTGCAGCTCTGATAGTTGGTAGAGGCTACCAGGCCATTCCTAAGGCTGAAATAAATAGAAGTGCACTGCAGCTGAGTTCACTTGACTCATCTTCAAGCATCTGCTACATTATATACCTACAGAGCAAGGAGACGTCATCATCCAGCCCAGCACATCCTGAACACCAGTCTGCCTAGACTGACCAAACCAATGTTAAAAGCAACTCTTCTGAATGTGATGTAACTGGTTAAGGCTTGAGTCATTTATACAATAATGTGTGCTCTGAGCGTTTGGACCTGAGCTTGAAAATCGGCAGCAGATTACATTACTGGCCATAGGCATGGGTTTTGACCCCTTCCCACTGCAGGGATTTTTGTTTATGTCCCATTTGTATCATCTTTTAAGAGCCATAACTTAATTTTTCCATCTACATAGATGTATGAGGGCTTGGTTTTGTAGGACAAGATGTGAAGATACACACAATTATTCTATTTGTGGGGAGTTTGCCATTATGGAGTTTACTGTGCGGTATAAATGACATTATCTTTGTTCTGCAGTACGTTTGTTACAATTCCAATTTTTTATTTGTTACATTTTCCTTTTTTTTTTTTTTTAAAAAAAAAAACCCTAACACTATCCTGGGGTTTAACTTACTAGAATGCACCAAATCACATATTGAAACTGGGGGCTATGAGGCAATACCGCGATCCCTCATTTCAGAACCCAGCTAACTAAAAAATGTTCCTCTCTCATTAAAGCTAATTTTTCTCCTTTTCTTGAAACCTTACAAAAAGAGTTAGATAGAATATATGACATCAACTCTTTATGATTAGGGCACATCATTTTATGTAAAATGCTCATACTGTAAAAAAAATGCTATTCATTACATACCCTACCCTTTCCTGTCCCACCCATCATCTTTCAAGAATTTTACAATCAAATGAATGATTTTACTTGGCAGAATGAAAGACCCAGACTATCTCAATCTCTAATGTCAAGAAAAACTTCTAATACTATTAATTGGCTGTGAACCTCGATCAGGTTAAATTTTAATGGAACACTCATGGGACAAGATTTAGGCATCTATGGAGGCAATGCTGGTGGGCATCACCACATTTAAACCATGGCTACTTTCTCCATTTTATTACTGGATCATTGAATTAATCCTCCAATATTGGAACTCCATAGGTTCTTAGTCATTCCATAACCTTCCTTTCTCAGAGGAGAAAAAGAATGATTTAATGGAGGAATTTGAGATAAATTTCTTCCTATTGATTGAATAAATTTATTTTTGAGTATTCATTGGTATATATAATATCCATGCATCATTTTTTATAGTGCCTTTATTTGCCAACAGTATAGGTATGCTTAATTTGATTGACCATCCTACTAATGTACTATAAGTAGCAAATATCTCTATGTTTGGGATTCTCTGTTTCTCCCTGTCTCTTGCTGAGGGCAAATCAGGGACTAGCAGGACAGGGATAGGGCAGAGGATGGGGCCCCTCTTTTTAGGGCAATTGCCCTCTTTTAGGTAGGGACTTGTTTGTAGAGTAAGTTTGTTCCTTTTTACTTTTAATGGGATCATATTAAAAGTTATTCAAGAAGCAAGAGAGAATAATCCTCAGCACTCACCAAGAAGCTCCACATAGTTTATTGATATAAAATCAAGCACGTACAGGGGGTGTTGGATACAGACACGCAACAAAATTGGACTATGGCCGTTTCATGTCATCTGACTCTTCCTCAGAGCCCTCAGTGGACGTGAAATGGCCGTAGGCCAATTTTATTTCGTGTCTGCATCCGGCCACCCCTGTACATGCTTGATTTTATATTAATAGACTATGTGGAGATTCATGGTGAGTGCCATGGATTATTATCTCTTGCTTAGTGGATTGCTACAAGGTTTCTTCTGCGTTGTCTGCTGGGCACCATTGTCACGTTGGGACACAAGGTATTTACACTGTGTCATTCTACACCTGCTGGAGTGGGCATTGCGTCTGTCAGGGTTACTCCTGCGGCTCGCAGGCGCACCCATGTTCCGTTGTATCAAAATTTGGCCCCCGCGACCAAAATTTAAGGACCCGCGGGCGCATTTCCCGACCCCCGCCCCCATTACCTGGGGACTTACCTCCCTCACTTCCTGAGCTGCAATCGTTTCCCCAGCGGGCAGGGCCCCCCAATCCCTAGGGGCCCAAACTTTTTTTGGCCTCAAAAAATTTAAAGGGGGCCCCGCACCCCCGGTAAATTAAAAAATTGCCGGCCGTTTGGGGTTCAATTTTTCCTACCTCCCCTTGACTTACCTGTTTTAATCCATAGTGCCCTATCCTAAAAAGAAATTTTTCCAAAGATTTTTTCCCTTTTTTTCCCGGAAACCAGTTTCCTTTTGGGCCCCCGCCCCTTTTGATCACAAACCTTTGCCACCTGTCATTCCTGCCTGTCCTCAACAGCACCATCCAGAAGTTTGTAACCTCCTGGGCTCCTTGGAAGAATGGCCCCCAAAAACGGACTAAAGGTTTTTTTAAAGGCCCAGAGACCCCCTGCTCCCCCTTTTTCCCCCCTTTAAAACCCCCTTTTTTGATTTTTACTTTTGCTATTGTTCTTGTGATGTTTCTACTTTTGGTCATATGAAGTGGATGACATTTTTTTCTTATGCTTACATCAGCTTCCCAAATAAAACCCCAGCCACCCCTTTAAAATGTTTAAACCAAGTACTTTATTTTTTACCCCCAGGAACCCCAAAGAAAAACTTTACTGATATAATGTTTTAGACTGTAGATTTCACAGTCCCAAAAATTTCCCACTTTTTGTCATTTTTGGTTTTTTTGGAAATATGGGCCTATTCATTGTTTATCTCGATTGACCACTATTTACAATGAAAATAAATGTTTAAAAAACTTTTTATTTTTATAAATATGCTTTGCAGTGCGATTTTCTGAGACCAATAACTTTGTAATTTTCCATTTTTAAATCTGTGCAAGGGCTTGTTTTTTGCGGGATAAAGTGTAGTTTAGATTGGTACCATTTTTTTGCTACAGCGTTCACTTTGTGGGATAAATAAAGTTATATTTTAATAGATTGGACTTGTACATATGTGGCAATACCACTTAAGTTTACTTTTTTATTTTATTTTTTAATTGTAAAGAAGCAAAATTGGGAAAAATTTTTAATTTCCCTTTTTTAAATTTTTTAAATTTTTCCTCGCGTATTTTTAGTGCACCTAGTAACAATCCCGGAGCCCTGTCAGACGAGTTCCAATGACAAATAAGCATATTCTGGTGACGCATTCACTTTAAAAGAAACACTATTACCGCACATTGTAGATAGTTTTTTTCAGTACAGTTATTAACTATATCTGCTTTAGATTTCCTCCTGAAACTCTGTCAGCAGTCAATGCTTTTCATGTCATGTAAGAACTGGCAGCCTGCTGTGTACTGTGTCACTTCTTAAGTTGCTAAAGAAAGCTGAGAAGACAAGTATAAGGTATATCACAGAACCCAGAAAAGAAGAAGATACTGCAGCATTTTTAATGTCAATCTTGTAGAATAATTTTTAGTGGAAAATCTGAAACAGAAGACGACAAACATCGATACTTTGCTTAGGTCATGACTGTTTTTAATTCGTTAACGGTCCACAAAAAAAAAAAACCCCGGGTCCCTCTTTTTTTTGGGTTCTTTTTTTTTTTTCAAAACTTCAAAATTTTTTTCCATCCCAATAACCCAAAAAAACAGCATTTGGGGCAAAGTTTCAATTAGTCTCCAAACTTCATCAACCATAATAATGATGTACAAAACCCTCCTTCATGTTACAAAAAAACACTCCCCCAAAACCCCGAAACCCATCACAAAAATTTGACCAAACCCCACGGGAAAAACTCTAGGAAACAAGGACAAATTTAAAAACAAATTTTGACATCATAAAAAATCTTTTGGTTTTCATATTATTAGAAAAATAAATAATATTTTTTTAAAAATCAAACAGAAAATAGAAACAAAAAAGTACAATAACACAACAAGTTATCCCCCAGCACTTTTTTATTCTTTTTTTAAAAGCCTTTGTTAACAATAAATTTCATATAACATGAAAGCCCAAGAAATAATGGGAAACTGGACTCTGCTATATCTCTAAGGCTATATCCACACAGCACACAAAAACGGTCGGAGTTTCGTCGGTTTTAGTATTTTGAAACCTAATCATTTTGCAAGCCCATAGACTTTTATACAAAAAACAACCTGTAACCTACACAGGTCATTTTTTTTTTTGCTCTTTTTTGGCGCCGGGGGAATTTTGGAACTTGTTTTTAAAAGCGCCTTGTTTTGCCCCCGGTTTTTCCCCCGCACATTCAATTTTTAAAGAGCCAAAAACAAAAAAAACTAAAATCGACCGTGGATTTTGTGAAAATAGGGACAAAAACCACGGTTGTGCAACGGACAAAAAGCCATCGGCTTTCTGACAGTTTTTTTTTTTGCGCTTTTGGGAAACCCTAAACCTAAAACCCTCAAGGTTTTTTAGTTTTTAGTATCCAAAATTAAAAAAAAAAAAACATAAGGAAACAATTTTTTTTTAAACAATTGCAATTAATAATTTTGGCTTTGACATGCTACACTTATCCCAATGTTAACAATCCTGAAAGTCCCGCTCTAAAAAAAAAAATTTATTTTTTTTAAACGTCAGGTCTGAACCACAGCTTACCACTATTGAGCTGAACTTAAGGGGCTTTTCTCACTACAAAGGTTAACTTATAACATGTAGACTCAGGTTATTGAAGACCTTTTTCAAATACATTAATCTTTTGATTTTACCTTGGACAGAGATTTTATCTGTTCTGAGTGCACACAAGTTTCTCTGGTTGCCATTGTGGGGTAGTGGAACAGCCAGATTGTGTTTACTCAGTAAAATCATAAGTGTGACTTATAATTGTAAAGTATTCTGTTGCATTCTGCTGTTCGGCCACAAGATGCCACTGTTTCTGGTGTATGCAAATGAAAGATAACTGTCACGAGGCAGCTGCAGCCATTTTGGAGAAGCAGTGGAGAAGACTCAGAGAGATCAAGAGCTGAGCGAGGATCGACTCAACTTTCTCAGAATCTGTTAGGCTCTGAACTGTGAGTTGCTCTAGAGAGAGAGAAGAGTCTGCTGTCTGCACGGACGCTGCTGCCTGAGAGAACTCCAGGACGGAAAGGAGCTTTGCAGAGACTGAGAAGAGCGACTGCATCTGGAATATTGGCTCCATCAGAGCAGGAACTGCCGGCCATCACAAGGTACCTCAGTCACATGCATGCACGCCACCATACCCAGGACTGTCAGAAGGCCTGTAGTTAGTTTAGAAAGGACCAGTTTGTTTCAGGCCATAAGGGGGTCTCCTGCCTTTCTATTTGGGACTTTGAAGAGGGCTTGTTCCAGCACCGCTATTCACGTGACCGGTTCACCCACGAGAGAGTGTGTATTATATGTGTATTTAGGGGGAAGCGGGTAAACTTGGTTAAGTTGAAAACTGTTGTGCTGCACCGCGAGCATGCCTTTGACCGGCACTACATACGATTGTTCCTGTTTGTAGGGTACTAAAAGGTAACAGGTGTTTGGCCTTTCTGAATCATCGAGCATCCAGAGGATACACACCTGGCGGCACGCTGTGCAGCACAAGGGTCTCGGGCACGAGTTTGTACACAAGTGTTTGGGGGATCTGTTCACCATACTCGGTTCCTTCATCCGTGACTTCGCTGTATTCCGGAAAGCTTACCTCGGTACTCCGCTTACAATATCATACTCTCCCTTGCCGATTAGACAGAGAGCAGGTAATGATGTCACCATGGACAGAGCTCACTCTTGGAGCAGATTCTTTATCTCTAACAAAATTAGCTTTTGTTTACAGATAAGCCATTGTTTTCACTCCTCAGAACACTTGTAGCATTGTTTACTGAAGATTAAATCTCCTGCATTTTTTTTATTTGTAATGTCTCAGTTAGTTACACAGAAGCTAATTATGCTAATCCCTGCTATAGAACCACCTACAGCCTGACAAGACAAAGGATGAAAAGCTGCCTGAGACTCAGTTAAACAGTATGATGAGAAAACCCCTTTAAACCTCACAATGCAAGATGTGCAACATTATACTTCCTATGTAAAACATTCAATTCCAAAGTCTTGGATCCCAAAATTTTGTTTTCAACAAATGTCACCTCCCCATTTCAGGACCCCTACGCATTTAATAAATTAAAATTTCAATTGGGTATGAAAATGTTTATGAAAATGATACGGAATCGGCAACAACAAATTGCCTTTTGCTTATGCGGTCTCTTATAGGTTGGCTAGTCTCTCCAACATACATGAGACCACAAGGGCATTTAACGAGTGTGATAACCACATATTTAAACTCTTGTCCTGTATGTGGATGATAGAATGTTTTACCTCTCTGGACATTAGTACATTCTCTGCAATGAAGGCATGGATGTGTGCCTTCTTTTTTAGATGAAGAAAAAACTGTCAAGACTCCTAAGGCGACATGTATGATTAATGGTGCTTAGACGCCATTTTTTATGTGCATGTTAAAAGTGTAGAATGCGCCTCATTTATGAACCCGTTCTACTGCAGGTCATAAATCAGGCACATTCTAGCGCTAAGACGACACTTCTCGCTCAGGTATACCACTTTTAAAGTGCTCTACCTGTTCCAGCAGTAATGCGCCTGGAATTGCTGTACTGAAGCTATAAATATGTAGTTTCGTACGGTTGTAGTGCGCCCCGCCTCCCGCACGCCTCCTGAAATCAGACACATTACAAAGTGCCGTGGGTGCTCTGTAATACACCTGATACTGGTGTATGGTCAATTTTAAAATATAGCGAACGGGGCTGTGCTAGATGTCGGGCTGAAAAGACACTAGACACCAGACTTCTGGCACAGCCCTGTTCATACATGTCGCCCCTATTTCTCACTGCCCACATCTGCACATACCAATTTATCCCGAAAATTTGCAGATCTCTTATTACAAATCAATGTTGGTATTTTAAACTCCTCGATCAATGGATATGATTCTCTAAAGATAAACCAGTGTTTGCAAATTATTTTATCCACCTTTATACTCAAAGGATGAAACTTATTCACAAATGCAATATGTTGTAATTCCCTAAATTCTCCTTGAGGACTACTAATCTCACTCCGTGCTTTCTGCAATAAATGTTATGGGTAACTCCTATGTATAAATTTTTCTTCTATCTCATGCAGCCACTGTTGTTTAACCCTATCATTAGAAACTATGTAGCATTCCATGTGAAACTGAGATCTCACTATATGGGTATGTTCACACGGCTTAAATTGCCGCGTATTTTGCGCCGCAATTACAGTAATTCATAGCTCTGATAGAGAGCTATGGATTACGCGTCGTTCCCCCATGCGTACAATACGATCATAGTGTACGTGCGGGGGGAGAATTGACATGTCAGTTGTTAGCGGTGAATACGCGCCGCTAACGATGCATGTCTATGGGGCCGGCACCCGGCCGTCCCCCCTCGTGCTTTGAAATTACGCGCTGATCAGCGTGTCGTTCCAAAACACCTGCCGTAAAACCTGTGAAACAACCTGCTCCTCTGATCCTTCTCTCATACCCTTACTCTCATACCCTTACTCTGTGAACATACCCTTAATCTCTTTCATACCCTTACTGTCATACCCTTACTCTGTGAACATACCCTTACTCTCTTTGGATACCACTAGAAAAATGCAGAATATTATTCCTACCTGTGCTTCTCTTCAATAAATTTGTAGTAAACCTGCCATCAATTTCTTTAACCCCTTGCTGACACAGGATGTACCCGTACCTATTTGCAGCTGACACCCACTTTTAACAGCAGGGAAAGAAGCTGGCTCCATTCACTGCTATCTGACCCTTTAGACACTAGGGTGATCACAGCAGCAGTGTCTAAATGAATGAGAAACGGTGTCATGCACTGTTTGTTACTGCGATCAGCACCCCTGTGGCGAGATTGCAGGATGCTGATTCATTAACATGGCAATGGAAGCCTTATGAAGGATTTCATTGCTGCCATATATGTGATTCCATCACTTCCTTCCCCAGTCAGGAAGTGTTAGAACCACCATCTTTTCAAACACCCTTTTGCATTGCTTATACAATGCAAAAGGGGGTACTGATGATCGTGCCCCCTAGTGGTCAAGTACCCTAGGAGACTTAAAGGGGTTTTCTCACAATGCGGTTTCACACACACAGCCAGCTTTAGAATCACACATGCTGGTCAGGCTGTGGGCGGGTCTATAGCAGTGAATGACACATCAGCTCTGCTGTTCCTGGCTATTCCTGTTACACTGACAATGAGTGCAAGAGGTTTATAAAGTGTATTACACTCAACTGCAGAGCTCTGAAGGGTGTTTACTTGCTAAGGGAAAATTTTCAAACTCTGTAAAAGAAATAAGACTCTGTAGGACGTGACTAACCATGAACGAAGGCAGTGAGTGACTGAAGGCAGCTTAGAGCAATGAGATATAAGAGAGAGCATTGAGAAGTGGGGAGAGATGGTCAATAACCAGAGAAATGTGCATACTCTAAGAGGAGATAAAAAGAAGAATGAAGGTTTCTACATAGACATAGAAAGGGATTCTTTACTGTCAGAGCAGTGAGACTGTGGAACTCTTTGTCATGGTGAATTAACTAACAGAGTTCAAAAAGGGTCTGGATGCATTTCTAGAGTGTAATATAAAAACAAGTTATAGTTGACCAGGATTCTGGAGAAGGGTCTGGAGACATTTCTAGATGTAATAATATAACAAGTTATAGTGCCAGGATTCTGGAGAAGGGTCTGGATACATTTCTAGATGTAATAATATAACAAGTTATAGTGACCAGGATTCTGGAGAAGGGTCTGGATACATTTCTAGATGTAATAATATAACAAGTTATAGTGACCAGGATTCTGGAGAAGGGTCTGGATACATTTCTAGATGTAATAATATAACAAGTTATAGTGACCAGGATCCTGGAGAAGGGTCTGGATACATTTCTAGATGTAACAATATAACAAGTTCTAGCGACCAGGATTCTGGAGAAGGGTCATTGATGCAGGGATTTACTCTGATTGCCAGATGGGAGTCGGGAAGGACTTTTTTCCCTAAAATGAGGACAATTGGCTTCTAACTCATGGGGGGGGGGGGGGGGGGTTGCCTTACCTCTTTATCAACACTATAGCACAATAGGATGAACTGGATGGACGTATGTCTATATTTATATGTAACTATGTAATTATGTCTTGTCCTGCAAAAAATAAGCTCTCATATGTCTATGTGGATGGAAAATAAAAACAAGACTTTTGGCAGGCAGGGAGGACAAAAGTGAAGAGCCATGAATTTATGAGCATGCTTCAGGAAGGGGTTAATAACATTGTGTGGTAAAACTGCAGCATGTAGTGTAATAATCACATCTAGTAGAAGGAAAAGGCCCCAAATATACAACAGCGTATGACTGTAAATAAAGCAGATCGTCTGTTTTCCCAGGTCTTCAGGCTGCCAGGTCTGCAGTGCACATCTCATGAAATCCCATTTATTAGTCAGTCAATATCTATAAGGCTTAGCCCAAGACTTTACTAAATCGCACTATTTTACCTTATGCTTTTGCCGTTTCATGTTGACTCATTGTGACAGATAGTATCTAGAATAAGCTCTCTACATCGATGCCAGGAAAATCGTTTCCTTAGCAACCAGATGAATTTCCTGGCACTTAAAATAAGCATTTTTCACTTTGCCCTACCTGCTGTAATGGTTCTAATTCTCCTACTGAATATACATTACACCTGACGTAGAGTCAATTTATAAAATCAATGTATGTTGTGTCTTCTCTGTCTGCAACATTTTCTGCATTTATGCCACCGTTAAGCTTAGTTTCTTGGCTATATTCTTCGAGGGATTACTTGCAGGGGTATTCCCGTCTATACAGGATATGCCATAAATGTCCAATAGATGTGTGACCACTTCTCCTTATTTTTGTTGTTTGTTTGGGACTAAAATAGTGTGGTTTTTAAGGGGGGATCCTCCCCCAACTGGAAAGGATCCCGTAGAAAAAGGAAAATCCCCTGGGTATGGCATAACTCCTGGATGGGAAATAACCTTTAATATTAAAAATTTGTTAATAACTTTTAATAACCTTTACTTTTATTTTAATTTGAAAATTTTTAGGGCCCAAATAATGGGCCTAAGGCCTTTGGTTGGCTTTGGCTCCCTTTTATTCCTTTTGCCTTTTCGCCTCTTTTCCATAAACGGGTTGTTTAAAACCCACCAAAAAACAGGACAGCCATGGCCAATATGCCTTGTATTTGGGCGTTTTATGTATATGGTGTACAGTCAGTATACAATTAACCATGCCAGGCAGCACTATAAGTGATGTTGCACAAACAACAGTGCCATATGGCCAAATGGCAAACCTGTCCTGTTGCCTGAGAACAAATCATAGCAGGGGCGTTGCTAGGGTCCTAAAATATCTGGGGCACGGACCCGCAACATGTTTTACGTATTGTAAAAACATATACAACCCACCGTTTGAACATACCCTTATATTTTTAGAGCTGGGTTCACAAAGCATTCTTCTAAAAATTTAAAGACAAAAAATTTTTCCTTCATTTAGTTTTTTCTACGGGTTAGTCTAACTGTTAATAAAAACCACACTGAAAAATTTACCTATTTTAAAAATCTCCTCTATTTATGATTGTGTAATACTTATAAAGTCAAGAAATTTTCCCCAAATAACCACCTCACATGAACAAAACTCACCATACATATACCTTCATACTATGAGAAAGCCTTGACCTAACCACAATCCCATTTATACCACACATGGGGAAATCAAATAAAATTTCCCAGACCATGACCACAGTGACCCAAAAGGGCGACATGGGATGAAAAGGGCTTTTCGCCCGTTTTTTTTGGAGTAACCTGCCCTCCCCGGGCCCCAACCCCCCTGTCGGGAAACCCGGATGCAGGTTAGGCGCAGCGTTCGCCACTTTTCGGTTGCGCCTACATGAAGGGGGGGGCAATGGGGTGGGGCTGGCGCCTCGAAAACCCGAATGTACGATCGCGAGTTTTGGGAAAGCGTGTGCAGTGCAGCCTCGGCAGCTCCGACAAGCAGCCTGTTTATTTTGGTCTAAATGCTCCCCGGGGGAGGCGAAGTTTAACAAAACGGAAAAAATGCGAGGAAACTAGAAGATCGCTACAAAAAACTCGGCCGCTCCGCTCCGTGCAGCAGGAGTATATTTTCAAAAAAAAACGCCCCTTTTTAAAGGGGAAAACATTGTCAAAAAAGAGCTCAAACCTCAAAAAAAAAAAATTTTAAAAAAAAAACCCCCCTTTTTCCAAAATCTAGAAGGCGCCATATCGAATTAGGATATTGGAAAATTTCCAGGAAATACAGTTAAATTTAAATTCTGAAACTATTCATTGGTCGCAAAACCGGGCCAAACAGAATGGAGCGAAAAATGAAACCATAAAACCTTTGAGAACTATTACCAAACAAACAAAGGCGGGAATTCAAAAAACAGAAAAAACAGAAAAGAGCTGTTGGCTGAGCTAGCGGTGGCTTGGCTATCTCGGGCCAATGACGCGAGCTACTTCTCCCCCTTTAGTCTATGGAGAATTTGGTGCAAAAAATCTCTACGCCGTGGGGATGGGGTATGAATAAAAAAATAATTTTTATTAAGTGTAAAACATTATCAATAAAGCGCTGAAACCTTTTGAAAAAAATAAATCATTAAACGCTAACAACGCGTTTGTCACAGAGAGGCCTACATAAGGAATTTCAATAGAGAGAATTTCCGGGAAATACAGTAATTCAAATTGTTTAAGCTCTTCTATTGGTCGCACAAAAACCCCCAATAAATAGGAGCGACAATGGCCCATTCTAACCTATGGAGGATATTTACCAATCAGAATGGGAGCGACAGGGACCCATTCTAACCTAGGGAGAAATATTGACCAATCATATTCAAAGGGGGGACATTTTCAAAATACAAAAAAAAGGGGAAAAGAAACGGCTGAGGGTTAAGCGGGGGGGGGCTCGCCCCAGTTTAGCCAATCAAGCGTGAGCTGCTTTCTCATAGATTTTATGGGGAAAAAAATTCAGAGCGAGTCTGTGATTGGCTAATTTTAAAAGAACGCGGTTTATTTTGGACCAATAAAACGTACAATGGAAAAATTAAATGATAAGACACAGAAGTTGTACCGATTGTATATAAAATGAAAATAATAGGGGGTAAAGAAAAAAAAAAAATAAAAAAAATAAATCCTGTTTTTTTCTTTATTTTTTGTTACACCAAAAAATTGATCCTTGGGTAATCAAAATAAAGAAAAAAACCTGATTTTTTTGAATTAAATTTTTTTTTCGTTACCCCCCCAATTATTATTAATTTTAAACACATGGGAAAAACTTTTGTAGTCTTATATTTGATTTTTGGCCTTTTACATTTTATTTCAGATTTCATTAGAAAACCATAAGAGCGTGCCTCTTCCCATTTGGGCCAAATAACTTTCGCCCCTTTTAACTTAGCCAAACACAGAGCTCGTCGAATTTCTTTTCCCATAAAAACTCTATGAGAAAGTAGCTCGCCCCTCTGTTTGGCTAAGCTGGAAAGAGCCCCCCCGCTTAAACCAAATCACCCTCTTTTTTGCCTTTTTCCCTGTATTTTAAACCCTATCCCCGGCAAAACTCCTTTGAAAATATGATTGGCCCAAATTTCTCCATAGGTTAAAAATTGGGTCCCTGCCCGCTCCTATTCTTTTTGGTCAATTTTCCACCATGGGTTTAGAAGGGGCCCTGCCCTTTCCCTATTTTTTGATTGGCGGGTTTTTATGCCGACCAATGAAAGAGTTTTAAAAAATTTTAAAAATTTACTAAAAATTTCCCCGGAAATTTTCTCTCTAATTGAAATTTCCTTATGTAGCCCTGTCTGGGTGAAAAAATGCGTTTTTTGGGTTTTTTTAATTTTTGGTTTATTTTTATAATTGGTTTAGCGTTTTTAACCCTGAAAAAAATTTTTTACCCATTAATAAAAAATTATTTTTTTTTCATACTCCTTTCCCGGGCCAACGGCGCTAAACGCCGAGATTGCATTGCGCCGACCCCCCAAAAACTAAAAGGGGGAAGAAATCCCCCTTTTGATTGGTTTGGGAAAACCCAAAGCCCCCTTTAGCTCACCAAATTTCAGCTGTTTTTCGGGCTTTTTACGTTTTTTGAATTTTTTCCCCCCTTTTTAATTTTTGTTTTGGGCAAAACTTCCCATAGGAATAAGGGGTCTTTGTCGTTTCCTATTCTGATTGGCGGGTTTTTAACCCGACCAATCGGGAAATAGTGTCCCGAATTTAAATTTTACTGTTTTCCCCCCCGGCAATTTTTTTAAAAAGCAATTCCCGATTTAGCGCCGGTCTTGTTTTTTGTTTAGAAATTTTGGCCTTTTTCAAAAAAATTTTTTTTTACAACTAACAAAAATTTTTTTTTTTTAAATCATACTCCATGCCCCCTGGCGTTTGGACCCCAGATTTCTTTGCCCGTTCTCTCCTTTAGACCTACAACTGGGAGAAGTACCCCCGCTCTGTTTGGGCGGGGTTAGCCACCCCCCAAACTAAACCAATCACTCTTTTCAGAAAATTTTTTATTTTTTTTAAAAGGGCCCCCCTTTGAACCCGGATTGGTTCAAACTTCCCATAGGCTTAAGGGGGTTCCCTTTTTCCTCCAATTTTGATTGGGCCGAGAAAGCCAAGCCCCCGCTAGCTCACCCAAATCAGCTTTTCTTTTTCTGCTTTTTTACGGGTATTTTGAACTTTTTCCCCGCCTTTGGGGGAAAATTTGATTATTAAATTTTAGTTCTCCAAAGGTTTTTAATGGGTCACTGTCGCTCCAAACCCTGTTTGGCCGGTTTCTCCCGCCCAATGGAATATTTTTTCAGAATTTGGAATTTTACTGTTTTTCCCGGGAAATTTTCCAATTTTCCTAATTCTTAAATTTGGGTTTTGGAAAGTGATTTTTTTTTTAATTTTTTTTTTTTTTTTGGGGTTTTGAGCTTCTTATTCTGAAAATTTTTAACGCACTGCACCCATGTCCCAGAAATGTCCCCCCACCCCTCCCCGAGGCGCGGGAAATTTTTTTTCCCCCATGTATGACCCAAACCTCCTTGAACGGCGATTAATAGGTGCACCCCCCGGCATTTCGCCCTTTTTCCCCGCCCCTGCCCCCCACACACTGGCGAGGGCAGCGGACTTTTTGCCCGCCTGTTTTGAGTTCATTTCCCTCGGGGGGGCGAATATGGGCCCAAACGCCGCACTGCGCCTAAAGCCCCACTGCCCTTTAAACACGGGCGAGGCGGGGGGATTTTTCCCTAGGACTAAAAACGAGCCCCGGTGCCGAAAATAAATCAGGCCCCAGATTTGCCGGAAAACCAGCGGAAAGGTGCGCCCCGACTTTAAAAATTCTTTCTTTGTACCCCTTTAGGGGACAAACAGCTGTACAAAATTGCTATGCAGAAAAAATAAGTGATTATAATGCAGTTACAATTAGTGACACACAGGTGACGTTTGATGAGACTCATTCTCTTTTTTTTTCTTCCCTATCCAACCCAGACCACCCTGACGACTTCTCCTGGCCGCCACTCATCTGCAGAATTTACTACACAAACATCTTAAACTCCTTACTTTTCCAGAAGCTCCCTACCCATGGCTCACCTCTATACAAACTCCATATTTAGACCAACCTAAATTGTGATAATGAGCGCCTTGTGCACCAAACAGTAATAGTACCCCACACAGTTAAAAGAACAACTGTTTGTGCACCCAGTTTTAGTCTTTTATGTCCTCATATAGTCGGTAAACCCCAAAAATAGTTGGTAGGTACACCAAAAATCAGGTAATAGTATAATATACCTTTTAAAAGGGAAGTAATCACAATTAACGGAAAGCCCCCTTATTAAGTAGGTAGGCAGGTTGCCTCCCCCATTAGTTGGGTAAATAGGCAACCATTAGGGAGGTAGGTAGGTATCTAGTCCCCCAGTTAAGTAGATACATATGTCCTTCTTTAGGCAGATATATAACCCCCATTACAAAGGTATATAGGCTCCTATTAGGTAGGTATATAGGCTCCTGGTAGGTAGGTAGATATATAATCCCCCTCCTATGAGGTAGACATTTAGGCTTCTTTTAGTTTAAATGCATAACCCAATATTGGTGGAAACAAATTTTCCCCCCAATTTTTTAGATATACATGCTACAATTAGGTAGGTAGATATAAAGCCCACCCCATTTGGTTAAATGCCACAAAAGGAATAAATTTTCCCCCCTTTTGGGTAGTTACATGCAATTTGGTAGATTTACACACCTCAATTAGGGAAAAGGTTTTTTGCTAAAGAAAAATTAACCTGTCCCTGTTCACGCGCCATACAGCAGGACCTTTACCTCTATCCTGCCAGGGGCTCAGATTAAATGAAACTCATGCCTTGGAGTGATGGGGTCACTAAACTTTTCGCCGCCACAAAAATTCTGTAGGCCTGATCCACAAGCGATCTCCTGTAGCCCGGGGGCAGAGGTTCTTGTGTTAGGGCAGTACAATACAAAATTTTGAGACAAGTTAGGGAAACTTGTTTTTGAGGGGCAAGTGGGTTTTTACTGTCTTGCTTGTATTCAAGTAATTTATCCTTCCATTGCCACCCATGCCCTTACCATCATCTATCTTGCTGTCCATCATCCACAGATAATTCCCTATATATATTTTTTTTAAAAAAATTCTATTTCTTTCATGGGGACGCTGGGTTTGGGTTCATACAAAAAAAAGTAAAAGATACGCCCCATAAAAAAATAGTTATAGGCATCTTGGTGTGGGGGGTCCAGATCCTCTCAGTCCCTCCCCCATTGATAACCTTTTTTTTTTCATAAAAATTAAAACTTTTGCTGTGCGTTTTTTTCTGATTCATACATCCTATCAACCTATCAAATCCTATCATTTTCAGTCAATCCCATTAATATCAACAAGATTTTTTTTAACCCTTTTCCCCGGACCCATTTTTGGGGCCTTTTTGGACAGAGCCCTATTTTTAAAAATCTGTCATGTGTCCTTTATGGGGAGAAAAAACTTTTTGAAAAATTTTAAACCCTTACCCATGTGATTCAAAAGATTGTTTTTTTTTGTGAACTTGGGTGCTATAAGTAGTAAAAAAATTTTGGCCCAAAAAAATGTTTTGTTTATTTGTAAAAAAATAAAAATTATGGGGAAAAAATGTAAATAAAATTTTACAAATTTTAAAACTTCAAAAAATTTTTCTGCTGTAAGACAGATAGTTATTCCCCCTTAAAAATTAGTTTAGAACTAGATTTTTACCCATATGGTCTGCTGTATTTTTGGCTTTCATTTTTTTAAAATTTTCCTTTTTTTTTTTTACGACATTGGGGGGGCTTTTTAAATTTAGTTTAAATTTTCAAATTTTCAAGAAAAATTTTTGAAAATATACAAAAATTTTTAGGGGACCAGCCCCATTTTCAAAGGTGATTTAACGTATGTTGGGATACCCCATAAAATGAATTTAATTTAAAAAAACTTAAAACCCTTAAAGTATTCAAAACCGAATTGGGAAAAGTTTATTAACCCATTGGGTTTGTTTCACAGAAAATTAAAGAAAAAGTGGAAGTAAAATTTTTAAAAATTTTTAATTTTTTTGCGTTTTTTTTTCCAAATTTTTTATGCTTTATTGACAAGAATACAGTAAATGTGAAAGGGAAATGAAAAAATAAAAATTGGGTTTTCCCCCCAAGATTCTCCCTTTTTTAAAGAGTTATCCCTTTAAGTGGCCCTTGTCCCATTATTTGCCCTAAAACCAACAAGCCCCAGAATAGGAGGAGCCCCCTAGGGGGACTTTGGGGCCTTTTTCATTACAATTTTAATTAGGGGCCATTTCGGGTTTGGGGAACCCCCAAAAGGGTTTCCCAAAAAAAGTAAAAAATCCCCCTTTAAAAAGACCCATTTTTGGGAAAGACCCCCCTTTAAATGGAATATTTCCAGAGGTGAAAGTGATTATAAAAGCCCCGGGAAGGGGGTGTTTCAAAAAATTTTTTTTTAAGCCGTTGGCTTGAAAAAAAAAAAAATATATATTTTTTAAAAATTAATCTGCAAATTTTTAGCGGAAAATGTTTAATTTTTTAAAGGAATTTTGGGAAAAAAAAAAAAACCAAAATTTTGTGTTACGCAATTTTTTTCCAAGTTCGGGCAACCCCCTACTTGGGGGTTTGGAAAAAATGCTTTTTGGGGGGCCTTTTGGAGGGGGGTACAAGGGGGGGGAAAAGGCGGGGCCTATTTTGGCTTTTGGCGCACAGATATTGGGGGGGCCCCATGTGGGATTTTCCAAAACCCCAAAAGTATTTAAAACGGGTTTAAAAAATCTTCCAGAAAGTTGCTCCTTTTTTGGGATTCAACCCCCCCTAAAGGGGTTCTCCCCAAAAGGGGTGTATTTTGCTTTTTTTGGGGCCGCACAGGTTTTTCCGTATTTTTTTTTTTTGCTTTGGGGCCAGGGAAAATGGGGGGGGGGAACTCATTTTCCCCCAAATTGTTTTTGGGCTTTTTTTACTTTTCCCCCTCGGGAAAAAATGACGGGTAATTTTTACTAGGGGGGTTTCCAGAAAAATTTACAATGATATAAATTTTTTTTTGTTTTTTATGTTTTATTACTTTTTTTAAAATTAAAAGGGGAATTTTAAAAAAAAGGGTTGCTTTTTTTTAATTTTTTGTTTCTGACGCCATAGCTTTCTTAATTTTTTGCTTTGGAGCCGTTTTTGGGGGCCCTTGTTTTTTACGGATGATTTGAGGTTTTTATTGATACCATTGGGGGGGGCATTAATGAGGCTTTGTAAACTTTTTTTTTAAAAAGGGTTTTGTGAACCCTTTTTGGTCCAAAAAACACCCCCTACCCGGGTTTGTTTTTTTTATTTTTATTTTTTACAGGGGTTTCACTGTGCGTATAAATGACATGCTAGTTTTCTCAGCAGGGGTTACGATTCACCCGAAAACCACTTTTGTATATTTGTTTAATTTTTTTAGGGTTTTACCCCAAAAAAAACCCATTTTTGAAAAGGAAAAACGCGGTTTTTTCATCCGCAGTTTTGAGACCCATAACTTTTTTTAATTTTTCGGGTTTTTGGAGTGTATAGGGCTTTTTTTTTTGGGGTTGGGGTTGACGTTTTTATTGGAAATTTTTTTGGGGGGCCCAAGACTTTATGATCGTTTTAAATTTTTTTTTTGGGAAGGTGGGTGAAGAAAAATTTTACTGAAACCTCCTAGCAGTGTTTTTTATTTTTATTTTTATTTAGCGTTCACCTTTTGCGTACCCGGGGACAATTTAATTTTTTCCCTCGGGGGGGGTTGGGAAGAGGGATTACGGTGTTCCCCAAATTTATGTGGGTTTTTTTTATTAAAATAACAAAATTTTTTTTGAAAAAAAAAAAATGTTTTTTATTGTGTAAAACAATATTTATGCTTTCCTATCTTTTAATAGCCGGGGAAATTTTTTTTTTTCCCCGTATACAGAGCTGTGTAAGATTTTTTTTTTTTTTTGGGGGGATAAATCTGACAAATTTTTAATTTTGGCATCATTTTTGATGTTAAATATGAGTTTTTGATAACTTTTTACCCCTCATTTTTATGGGCTGCGGGATGAACAAAAACGCTTTTTTCCTGTGACGGGTTTTTTTTTTTTTTTTTTAGGGCTTTCCCACCTTTAGGGGTTAATTAACATGACAGATTTATAGGGTGGGTGGGCTACGCATCCCGGCGACCCCCAAAATTATGGGTACTTTAAATTTTTTTTTTGATTTTTTTTAGGGCGATTGGGTTTGTAAAGGGGAAAAAGGGGCGATGTACGTTTTTTTATTTTTTTTTTTGTGTTTGTGTTTTATTTTTTACACTTTTTTTTTAAAACCTTTTTTGAATACTTTTTACATTTTCCCCCGGGGGAAAAATTTGGCATAAACCCGATCTTTCAGTTTTTCTAAAATTTAGGAAAGATCAGCTTAAAAGTTTTATAGCTTTTAACCCTTTTGGTCTCCATGGAAAATGTCTGTCACGTTTGCCCACAATGCATTTTTTTGGGCATCGTGCTCCCCCAAGAAAAACCCGGGATGCTGTCATTCCCGGGCATCCGGGGGCTGTTGGTAGGGGGACCGGGTCCCCGGGCGCCCCGCGCCCTTTTACGGGGCCCCGGGAGATCGGGGGGGGAAGAGGCCCCTACTTCCTGCCCCCGAAAAGCCGCGATGTCGCGCCAAAAGATGTCGCGACATCGGGGGGTTTTTCCCCGCGGCTGGAGGGGCCCTTGGGGCCCTGGGGGATGGGGGCATGATGCCAGCGGGTTAATAAAACCCCCCGGTTCCAGGGCCGGATTTTGGGCCGCGTTTGGCTTGTGGGGCGCGCAAGACCCCCGGTGACGTATCAATTAACAGCAATTTGGGGGGAAACCCCTACCCGCCCTTGCCGTATGAGGTTACCGGTTTAAAATGTCGGTGGGGGGGTTTTTTAAAAACCCAAAACAAAAAAAAATTTAAATTTAAATTTTTAAATGTTAAATTAACTTGATTTTTTTCTTTGGGAAAAAAATAAATACCCTTTACAGAAAAGAAGAATTTCGGTTTTATTTATTCATGGAAAAGAGAGAAACATATTGATTATTTCCAGGCCAGCAGTCAGTTTTTTGTTTCCATTCATCATAGAGATTTTCCAAGAATACTACAAAAACAAGGTGCATAATTTTAGAAACCCCAAAAAATTTAATCTTCAAGAGGGTTATGAGTCATGAGACCCGTTAAAATCCTTGTTTCATTTGTAAAAAATTGTTAAAATGAAAAATAGGGTTAAAATTTGTGATGAAAAAAGTATACACAGGGGGGGAAAAATTGTTGGTAACGTTCTGTAAAAGTAAGAAAAACCCGCGACACCCTCTGAAATAACTTGAATCGGGTAAAAAGAGTAAATGAGATGGGCGAATTTCCGGAAATCATTTCGTTACTTCGCCGAATTTTTTCGGAAAAAAAATAACTTTTTTTTCGAATTCTTTGGCCCCGGGAACACGTTAAAAAAACAGCTTTTCGGCTGCACAGACCCTGAGGGTGCTGTATAACGTGTGGCATGCTTAAATATGCGGGGAGCTTGGTTTGGTCTTCATAAAATTTTTTGTTTTATATGACACGCCATGACTGCCGCCCTTTAGAATCGCTTCCTATAAAATTCCCTGGGCACTTAAGAGGGAAAAATGACCAAAAAACTAAAGCGCGATGTACCTGATAAAGTCATGCGCGAAAGCGGGAAAAAAACAAGTGAGGCTCAGGTGGCAACATCATGACAGAGTTTGGAGGTGACGGCGGCAGCCCAACGACATGAGGTCAGAGAGGGGTCATGACTTCAGGGTGGCCCAAAGAGTGGCAATGAAAAGTGTGTGGTCAGGCGGCCCACGGGCCAGCATGAGGTCAGACAGTGGCACAATGACAAGTGGGTAGGTCACGGAACCCAAGCGCCAGGGGGCAGCGGGCCATGAGTGGTTTTTCAGGTCCCCCCAAAACCAACTTAAATGGAAAGTTTTGGGGTGGAAAAAAAACGGAGTGGGCCCACAGAGTGCGAAAATGACACGTGTGTAGGTACGGAGCCCCAGAGAAACCCAGCATGAGGTCAGACAGGGCACAATGACACGTGTGGGGGTACGGCGCAGCCCAGCAGCAGCTGAGGTCGGAAGTGGCACAATGAACAGTTTGTAGGTCCGCAGCAGCCAAGAGCAGCATGAGGTCGACAGGGGCCCAATACTTTTGGGAGGGGGTAAAAACGGAGTAGGCCCCAGAGTGAGAAAAATAAACCCCAGTTGGGGGGGTTCACGGCAGCAGCCCAGCAGCAGTGAGGTCGACAGTGGAAAATGACTTTGAGGGTGGCCA
>JAODAL010050929.1:0-27040 GCA_025379985.1 Phyllomedusa bahiana | reverse complement strand
GTTTTTTTTTGGGGTGTGGTTACTGGCTTTGAGACTCGTAAAAAACCCGATTGTGCATAAAACCCAGTGTGCAGCTATGGGAGATAGAAAGGTTTTGTAGTTAGTGACGGGGTGATATGCAGCCCATACAAGAAGGAAATCTCAGAATGGGGAAGGAATTGTTTTGGACACATTTTCAAAGGACTTTTTTTTTTGCAAATTTTTTAACTAAAAAGCAACCCTTTGTAGTAGAAACCCCCTTTTAAAAAAGGTGGCCCTAAAAAAGTTGCATCTGCTGTGTGGGGTAGTCACGCAAGGAGTATGTTGATTGTAAAGCCCAAATTGATTTAAACAGCTACCCTTATGGCCGAAGAAAAAATTCTGGACCACAGTTTTTTTTATTCCCCAATATAAAAATGTTTGTCTTTCATAAGAACTTGTGATTCATGTGCATATGGAAAAAAAGGAATATTAATAAATAAGGATTTCCCTAGAAAAAAAAGAAAAAAAAGTTTTCTTCTGTCCCGAGTATTCGCGTGCTTAGCCGAGTGGAGCCCCAGTGCTTTGGTTAGTCCCTTAATATTGGTTCCCCTGATGGGCAATTTTTCTTGGTTGGGCCTGGGTGATTTTTCAAGGATAAAGACAGGGAAAAGAGGAGAAAGAAAGAGTTATAGCGCTTGTAGGGTGGTTGGGCCCCAAAGAATAACTTCACTGGGGGGCTCCAAGAATCAACCCCCCTGTGGACCCCAAGAATAAACTCATGGTGGGCCCCGGCACAACAGTTGACAGGGGTTTCATGCCATACCTTAAAGGGAGACTTTAGGCCCGTGGTGGGGCAGGTTTATTGAGCGTATACAAATAAATTTACTCCCAAGGATGTTAGGAACACCAGAAAACTCCAATACCAAGGTGAAAGGTAGGAGGTTATTTTTTTTATTTAACGCCCGGGGTTTTTGACAGGTTTCTGAAAATTTTGGAAAAAAACCCTGAAAAATGGAAAGGGGAACTTTAAATGATGTTACATGTATTTAACAGTCCCGAAAATGCATTTTTTTAAAATATGGCACTTTTAAAAAAAATGAAAAAAAAAGAGGTAGAAAAAAACAATAAACATCAAAATCTTTGGATTGGATTTTTTTTGCCAATCATAAAGCTAAGCGTAAGCACTTAACTTCCACATGGTAGTTTTAGGCATTTCTAAATTTGGTTATGTGAGAACCGGAATTTGTTTAAAAAAACACTGAGCTCCAGCCACTAAAAAGATATATTAAAAATTTAATTAACTCAAGATTTAGAAGTTGTTAAAATTAAAATGTTCTTCGGGGTGGGCATGTACTGCAAGCCAGACAGTCACAGCTACGATTGCACTAAATATGACTAAGTAGGTCTCAGCATACTTTGACATTCCCTTCTGAGATGAGCTATTCAACTACAAGATTTTGAAGGCCCAAAGGATGCAATCTGTTTTATATTTGAACACGCTTGACAGCTGTAAAATAGATGGCAGGTCTTACCTTTAAAACTGTGCCATCATTCTATCGACTGAAGTTCTGAAAAATACATCAGAAAAATGTAGGACTGAACCATGGTGCTTAGGATGCATCTTTTCTTTTGCTGTATTCTGCTCTGAGTTACAGGATGTATTGCATCCAACCAACCCGCAGCTACATTGTTAAAAACATTTACAATTCTAAAAACTTTCCGAGATTCACATTCTATTCTCACTGGGATAACTTTTTCATCTCTACCAGCTGCACAGTTTTTATTATTACTACGGTATATCTGAGATGTCTAAGGCTAGGCCCCTACATGCTTTGGACAAAAAACGCCCGGGTGGGGCCCCTTTTTTTCCCGTGCACCCCGCTTTTTTTGTCACATTTTTTTGCCTCCCCCATACAATTGTATGTGAAAACGAAAAAAAAACCTAAAAAGCCCCGGCGTGTTATACAAACATGTTTTTTTTTTTACAGTGGTCCCGGGAAAGGAGCAGAGAAAAATCGACCTGTGAAAAACTAGGTTTTTTTCTATTGCAAAAAAACTTTTCGTATTTTCGGTGCTTTTAAAATCCTAAAAAGCCCCGAAAAAAACGATCTTTAATTGCTATAGTATAGACATAGCCTTTAATTCCCTTTTTTTTAATTTAATAGTAAGTTGAGTTTAAAATTAGGGGTTGGGACAATTTTTAACCCCAATTGCGGT
The DNA here is from genome assembly GCA_025379985.1 of Phyllomedusa bahiana. Lineage (NCBI taxonomy): Eukaryota > Metazoa > Chordata > Amphibia > Anura > Hylidae > Phyllomedusa > Phyllomedusa bahiana. Next base: position 24,862 of record JAODAL010050929.1, on the reverse strand, counting down.
TTCATTAAAGCTGCATAGAAATGGGAGTATTGTATTGTATTTGCAGAAAAGAAAACTATATATAAATGAAAAAAACCCAATGATGACAAAAACAACTCAAAAGTACTTATTTTTTTGGGTTTTTCTTACCATGCCCGTGCTGCACCTTTTTTTTCATGTTTCCCAGGGTTATATGAATGGGATTTCCACATAAAAGGACTAAAATTTTCACATGTTCTTTGGGCCCGGGTCAAGAAAAAAACCTTTTTTTGAAAACAAATTAAATTTTAAAATTTGGGCCCTTGCTCAAATAGGTGCAAAAAATTTAAATTTCCACCACATCAAACTTGCACTTTTAAAGGCCTTCTCACACCCGTAAATACCTAAAATTTTGCCTTTAGACCATATGTACATCTTTAGTAAAAATAACAAAAAAGCCCTTTTTGGGTCTCCCCAGAATTTTTTTTGGGACCCCTTTTTTTTGAAGTGACTATAAATTTTACGAAGTGATACTCAATTTATTTTTCTACTCCCACCTGATTGCTTTGTCCTTTCTTAAAAGGGTTTACGTGTAAAACTACATCCATCAGAAACCCCTCTGCAATTTTTTTTTGGTTTTAATTATATTTGTATTTTTTTTTGAATTTTGGGTACGTGTGAACTAATCCTTCAGAAACCCCCGCGGGGGGGCCAAAAATTAATTCTGTGTTATTTTTATTTTTGTTTTAATTATTTTGAATTTTTTTTGGTTTTTAACGTGTGAACTATTTCCATCAGAAACCCCCTCTCAATATCTGTGTGATTAATTGTATATTTAAATTTGGTAGTGTGAACTACACCCAAATAAAGAAAACCCCTCTGCAATATTGTGGTTTTTATTGTATATTTGAATGGTAACGTCATTCTGGTGATACAATCACCATATCTTCCCCTAACTGCTGTTATGTAATTTTCCTTTTATTGTGTGTTTTTGGTATTTTGCCTTGAAGTCCCAGCTCTTTTCCCCAAAAAAATTTAGGGGTGTTTTATGTTTAAGTGGGGCCCTATCCCCAAATTACCCTTTAAAGGGAACTTCCTTGCTGCTATCTCTTTATAAACCCCCCCGTTTTGTCCCCTAAAAGTGGTGTTTTTAATCAATAAAACCTATATTTTGGGCTCTTGGGTCTGAAAGAATTTTTGGTCTCCCAAGATTGAGGGAAGGGTTGCAGCTTTTTTTGAAGGGGCTAATGAATTTTGACCAAATTATGGCCAAAAGGGGGCAAAAGGGGCAGAAACGTATTTTGTAAGTAGTAGGTTTCTTACCTACGGGTTTTTTCCCACCATGCTTACATTTGTTTTTCTATCGGTTTCCCCTCTTCCCCCTTTTCCCTTCGCCCAGTATCCCTCCAAAAAAATTTTATCCACATTAGCTCCTTTTCCTTCCCTCTCCCAAGCTTTGATCTCAGGGAAATTATTATTATTTTTACCTACCCCAAACTCCTCTTTCAGGGGGGTTTTCAAAAAACATCGATATTTTCCATCATTTTAAACCCATCGAAATCACTTTCATTTTTCTGCTTCTTGCTGAGGGGAAATCTCCCCAAAAACCCGGGGTTCCACCCCCCCCCCCCCTTCCTTTATTGCTCATCCCACCTCTTTCTCCCACAGAAACCCGCTAACCTGCGTAATATTTGTTGCACGTCTTTTCCTCCCCCAAATTTAAAAAATTGGGTGCTTTGGGGGAAACGCCGGATGGTCTGTAAAAAAAACTAAATGCTGTCCATGACCTTTTTCCTTTTAATTTCCCTAAAATCTCCAAACTCTCACAAAAAATTGGGCCAGAAAATCAGACCCCGCTTTCCCTTGCTGCCCTCCCCTTCGGCCCCAAACACTTAAACCCACCCCAGCCCGGGACAGGCCGGGTGGAGGATTTGGGCTTACTTCTCGCTCCACATTGCACTTCCCAGGCCCTTCCCCCTGTACCCTCATTTCCTTTCCCCTCCTTTGAGGTCCACCCCCTCGGGCCCTTCTTTGGGCCCAAATTTTCCATCAGAGTGCAGGTCTACAAAACCCCCGGTCCCCCCCATTTTTGGATCATTTTGCTGCCTGGCTTCCTCATTTCCCCTCGAATGAAATACCCACCCCTCATCATGGGGGGATTTCAACATCCCCATTGAAAACCCTATGTCTCCTTCCGAAGCTCAGTTTCTTTCACTAACCCCTTTTCTTGGCCTCTCGCCAAAAAATTTCCCAACTTCCCCCAAAATCACAAAGGGTGGGGAACTCTCTTGATCTGGTTTTTCGTCGCCCCTGCTCAATTTATTAAACTTACCAACTCTCCTTATGAACTCTCGGATCATAAAACCCTTTTTTCTTTTTTATCAACAACTTTCAGCCTTCCCCTCGACCAACCCAACCCCCGCCCATTTCCCAAATCTCCCCTCTATCAACTCAGGAGTCACAGACAATACAGTCCTCACTGGGCCCCCCTTTTATCCCTCTCCTTGGTCCCCCCCCCCCCAAACCCCTCGCCCCCCCCCCCCCCCCCCCCCCCCCCCCCCCCCCGGCCCCCCCCCCCCCCCGGGGAAAAGTTAAAAATGAAACTTTCACAACCACCCCGGACATGTTGGCACCATCACACACCGCACCACCAGAATCAGACCCCCGCGCCTTGGACAGCCTCCCGACTCGCCATTACAAAGGCTGTTTCAGGTTTCGCTGGCGTATGTGGAGAAATTTCAAAGCTACCTGCAGGGCTTTTCCACTACAAATTCATGTCAGGAACCCACCCCCAATGGGCCCCTTTTTACTGCGCCAAACAAAAATATTTTTACCTACCCATCTAACACTATACAACAAAACCCCCAAAGGGCGTTTTTAAACCTTTTCCCCTCCCCCTCAGGCCCAAAAATCAGGCCCCCGGGCATGGGCCTCTGTGCTGAAGACCTGGGGCCCCCTTTACTTCAAAGACAAAAATTTACAGCATCCGGCAAAACAAACACATCCAATCCCCCTTTTAAAACCCCCTCCTGTCCATCCCCCCCTCCTCTAATTGCTCTCCCGTCCTTACCCGACATCAGAAAGGAGTGTCCCGGGTTTCCTGTCTGCTCGCCCCACCACTTCTCTTGTGGGCCCCTTCCCCCCACCTTGTCCAGGGCCATTTTTCCAGCTGTCCTCTCTCAAACCCACTTCAATCTTAACCTCTCTCTCTTTCCCCTGGGATCTTCCCAAACTTCCTTTAAAAACGTGTTATAAATCCCTTACTTTTAAAAAAACCCTCTTGGCCCCCCCTGCGCCCAACTACGACCAAATCTCTAAAACCCCGCCCCTTTATCTCCAAACTCTGGAAAAGTTGGTCCCACTCTGCCTGATCCGCTATCTCTCTGTAACCCCTTTCTTGACCCCTGCAATCGGTTTCCGCCCCTACACTCCCCGGAAAACTTCTCTTTCTTTAAGTTTCAAAAGATCTCCTGACAGAAAATCTCAGGGTAAAATACTCATTGCTGCTTCTTCTGGATTTTTCTCTGCAGCGTTTGACATGTGGGGTCACCCACCAAACTTCCCCAGATTTCTCCCCGCTATCGGTATCCAGGAAACCCCTCTTCTTGGTTTCTTCCTACCTCTCTGACCGCTCCTTCAGTGGGCTCTTTTTTTGGTTCTACCTCCTTCCTTCCCTCTTGCTGTTGGGGTTCCTCGGGATAGTTTTGGTCCTCTCCTTTTTCACCCCTACACAAACCCCCATTGGAAAACCCTCGCAGATTTGGGTTCCCGTAAAATTTTCTACGCTAATTTACATCAACTATTTAAAATTCCCCCCGACATCACTTTTGCCCCGCTACAAAAACACCCGTGACTGTCTGTCCGCTGTCTCTGAAATTCCCTGTCCCCCCTCTCTTTCTTCAAATAACCTCACAATAAATGAACTTCTGTATCCCACCATCTAATAAAAAGACTTTACCCCGCTATTTCTCCTCAGTTTTGGTAACCACCCCTAAACCCCCTAGGCGCGGGCCCCCGGGCTGGGGGGTTTTTACTGGGTTTGATCTGAACTTCCCCCTATATCAAAAAAACCCCTTGCCCCCCTCTTGTCACCCGCACCTCAAGAACTCTCCCGAACCGTTTATTTCTCATGGGGGAAACAACTAAAATTCTTGTTGGGTCTTTTTTCATTTTGTCTCGACTACTGTAACTCCCACTTGTTGGTCTTCCTCTTTTGTAAACTCTTTCCCTCTCCCAATCCCGTCCTGAAAGCCCGGGAGCCCGGCTTGGGCTTTTTTTTCCAGCCCCCTATTTCTGATGCCTTACCCTTTTGTCGTCTCTGCACTGGTGCCTATTCAGTACAAAAAAACAACATTAAAACATCACTCTCACACAAAAAGGCTCCCACAGTGCTTTCACCCCCATCATCTCTCCCCCTTTTCTTGTTACAACCCTAAACCCCTCTCTCCGCTCTGCTACTGATTTAAGACTACACCTCCAAATATCCGAACCCCATGGGGCCCCTCCCAAGATTTTGCACGTATTGAACCCGTTTCTGGAACTTTTTCCCCATGTGTTTAGGCCCCACTCCAAAACCCCCACGTTTTAAATTTCGCTCTGAAAAAAATCATCTTCTTAGAAAACCTCCCAAAATTTTCCCAATTGTCAATCCCCCAAAATTTTGTCACAGATTCGCACTTCCCCCACTTTGGCACCCCAAGGCACTTATCTTTTATATAGATGTAAAGGTTGGGATGGCAGGTTTTTTTCCCCCCATTTTATGTGTACTACCCTATATTTTTGTTTAAAATGGCTGGTCCCTTGTTAAAACCAAGCACTTGTCACCCTTTTTTTTTCACCCTTACAACCCTAATGATTTTAATTTTTGCGAGCAGGCCCCCACCCCCCTTTTGTTCATTTGTTTAGTAGCTTTTTTATAATTTTTAAAGTCGGGTTTTTCTGGCTTATTTCCCCCTTTTATTTTAAATTTCTGCGGAATAAAGTTGGCGCTATATAAATAAAGATTTTATTAAATAAATGACCCCACAGCTGGTTTAGAGCAAGTCATTAGTGGCATGCAGCTAGTCTGTAAAAAATTGACATGTTTTATGTGTGTGTGAATGGTATAAGGGCCCCCCCGGGGGGGCATTTCCATTGGTTTCTACCCCGTAAAACTACCCAAAGGGGCCCCCCTGCTACCTTAAAATCAGGCTGCGCTTGCTATTGTCTTTTAGAAAGGGATATAAGGAGTTTAGGGATTTTTTTTATAGTTTAATTTTGAACTTTTCTTTCACAGGGACTGGGCTTTTGGGCAGTTTTTTTTTGGGGATTTTAGTATTTTGAATCCCCAAAAATCTGATGGTTTAACCCGTGCCTATCGATTACAATAGAAAAACCAAGATTTTTTATTGCGATTTCTGAACCCCCAGCTTTTTTCAGGAGATTTTTATTACAGTCGGGCGAAATCTGAAAACCCGACCTCAGTACGGCGATGTTACCAAAAACCCTTGGATTTTCCCACGACATTATTAAAAATTGCGGGTTGGGCATGCCCTTTGGGTGACATGTTGAAAACTGAAAAGACTCCCCCAGTTTTCCACAGTGCTTCAGATGAGTGTAGTATGTATGAAAGCGTTGTACTGTTGTTCATAAATGTGGATCATGATAAGTGCACCAGAAAAGACTTGACAGAATTCCTGACAGGCAGCTGGCGCAATGCAAACAAAAAATCTGATTGCCAATAGGGAAAAAAAAATCAATTCCTTCCCAAATAACATGACTAAAGTGATAGAAACAACTAAAGGACCACATGTATGAAACGGTTTTGGTCTAAAACTCACTTTTTTCCCCATAGGTTTCTATGGGAAATAAGTGTGTTTTAGACAAAAACTGTTTCATACATGTGGTCCTTAAGTTGTTAATTATAAAAAATAAAATAAATATAAAATTAATATAAAATTATGTAATCAAAAATTATTATAAAATTATATAATATAAAATTATATACAATAACTTTAAACAAAAGAATATAAATTAAACCAATGCAGCATCTAACACAAAACTCATTCTTAATCGGATAGTTACAGAGTTATTGTAATATCAGTGATCACAAACATATCAGAAAAGGATAGAAATAAAATAAAAGCCGTGAGAATAGCAAATCAGTGAATAGAAACTATGGTAGTGATCTTGCTTGGCGCACCAGAAGTCCCAGAAAGACCTATTGTGTGCCAGGTAGAATAAAGGCTAACCCACTGACCTACATTTTAATGAATGAAAATTGACATACAAAATTATAAAAACAAGTATTTTGTAAGATTTTAATTCCAAAAAGCAAAAAATATAAAAATTAGAACTATATTTTATTAACATAATTAGTTTTTCATTAGAAAATCAACTCAATGAATTGCGCTAGTCTCTATCGAGAAGAGAAGTAACAGAATATAAATGTTACAGTTCTTAACTATGATTGACAGTAATAGCTCCTTATCTCTTGCAATATTCTAACCACAAGATTAAGATTGACTCAGGGAGAGCATTGTGATACTGTAGAAGAGAAACTTTAAAAAAAGTAGATTGATTTTTTATGAGCTTGTTCTTCTCTAAAGAAAAAAGCATTTTTTGATTTAATTTAATAAAAAATTCTGAAAATAATAAAATTTTGTTTTTTTTTTGTTTTTTTTTTTTTTTTTTTAATTCGATTTTGAAAACTTTTTTTAAAATACTTTTAAATTGTGCTTTAATTTTGTTCATCAAAATGTGGGTCAGGGGGTCAGCTTTCATCTATAAGGAATACGGGAAACGACAGTCTCGCTGGGACTTTTGAGTGTAAAGAAAAGATCTTTCCCATGGTTTCTCTTCACTGAAATGTTTTCTTACGCTTATACTTCATTTGTACCTGCTGTGATTGTTTTGTGATCATTGAAATCTTGATAACCCCAAAAAATACCTGTTTTGAGAATGAAATATAAGGTTATCCTGTATTTTTTAAATTAATTCAATTATAAAAATTTTATTTTTTCTTTATATTTTTTAATTTTTAATTTTAAATTTTTTTTATTGCATTTTTTTATTTTTTGGGATTTTTTAAAATTTTTTAAATAATGTTTTAAAATTTTAAATTTTTTAATGCCAATTTTAGAGTTTTCATTGTATATATTCTAAAAATTAATATATCTTTTTTTTTTATTCTTTATGGTATTACCGGGGAAATAATTGATATTTTTTGCCCAATAGAAAATTTCATTCGCCTACTAAAAATTTTTGTGCTCAGCCAAAACCACTTTGAATTTGGTGTGTTTTAACGACAATTTTCCCAAAAAGAAACTAATGTACCATCTGGGTGTACCCCCCCCGTAAAATTACACATTCAAAAGTGTTGGTTGTCGCACTATGGGCCACTTTTTGGGCATATGACGTTCTACACTACGGCAGGAAATATGACTGTTTTTTTTGGGACAAATAGCCAAAAAAATTAGGCACCCCCCATTCAACATATTGCCTTTAGTGTTAACTTTATTAAAAAATTAAGGGGGGGCTCTATTCGAGTTTTTGGTCCATAACGGACCCTTTTCGCACAGGCGTACTCACAAGGGAAACCAAGCCCCAGAACAGTATGTTCACTTCACTTTGGAGGCAGCAGCTTTTGATGGGGCAATATCTGCCTTCCTTGACAAGAAGCAAAACGTAGTCTAATAAAGGGCAACCCCGAACCCGGAAGTCCTTACCCCCTCCCCCCCCGGGTTTTGCCCCGGGAAATTAGAAATTTTCCTTAAGCTCGCTCCATCAAAATAAAAGTACTTTTTGCGCACATTTCTCTCTGAGGGAAATTACAGCCGGAACAATAAGGGGGTTTGACAATGAGTAACACGGGACCCCAGTTTTTAAGATTAACCCCTTCATTGCCCCCCACCAATCCCTTCTTAAAACCCTTTACGCCCTGAAATTCCAGGATTAATACATTTCTTTTACTGCTCAGACCACAAGACCTTTTAACCCCCCTTACGCCTTAACTTCCCGGGATTAGTACATTTAAACGTTTTGCTGTTTCTAGCCCCCCAAGGGACCAAAAGTATTAACCCCGTTACTGCCCTGAACCCCAGGGATTTAAAACATTAACTTTTACTGCTTACACCACAAGGGTCCTGTATTAACCCCTTTACTGCCTGGAACATCAATGATCCTTACTCTACCTGGGACCACAAAGATTTTTACATTAAAAATCTACATAAACACAAAGACAGTTTTTTTTAACGAGGGCCCCTTGTGTTTTTGTGTTGGCAACATTATGTATATACGATATGGTTTTGGGATACACTAAGGGGTTTAAAAAATTAAAAAAATTAAGTTTATTAAATTTTCACTGTTTTCTGCTATATTGCACAAGAATTTCTAGAATGACCCTTATTTACCCCCGGTGCAGCCAGTAGCTTCTGGCATGTCTGTGAATTGTCTTAGGGATGATATCTCCAGAAATGAATTTTCCATCCAATCAAGCGACAAGAAAGCCAGGGTGGGTTACGTTTAAGGTTATATAAATTTGTTTAGGTTTCTCTCCAGGGGGGCCTTTTCTCTCCACTGAGTTAGTGGTTACCTCCCCGATTTTTTCCCCCTTCGGGGATCAGTGTCTTCATTGCACTGTCAAAAATCCCTCCACTATGCACTTGACACAGGCTGTACGCTTGGGCCCCATGGGCAGTCTTAAAAGGATTGTCTCATCCAGAGTTTCTAGGTGCATGAATGAAGTCATGCTGGGTTTTTTTCGTCACTTTGGGGCAAGCTGTCTGAATTACATAAAGGCTCCCTTATCAGATTCTTGTTTTTCTCTAGATTAAATAAAATTTCCTTCACCCGGGAACTTTTTTACTAATGTAAACATTTAAATAATTACTGCTTTTGTCTGAAAATCAACATGCCATGACCGTGTGATAAGTCACCTCCCTGCTACAAAAGAACAAACCAGGGGGGGAGATTAAACATCTTTTTTTGGGGGAAAAGATAGACCAGGAAGGGAAAATCACTTTTTACTCCATAACAAAAAAAGATGAACAACGCAATATATTTTGGAAAAAATCTTCTTTTAGTGTTCCTTACATTTTGAAAAATTATCTTTGTAGCGAGACAACCCCCTTTAACCCCTTACACCCGGGGTGCAGGAAATGGACACAAAAGTAGGGGAAAGGATTATCTGGGGAAAAAAGCTCACTGAGCTTCTGCAGGACTTTGGATTCTAGACTTATGAGGTAATATTATCCTAGAGATGGCGAATTATTCTAACAAGGGGAATTGTTTAAAAATTTAGGAAAACTTGGTTCTAACGAATCGAATTTGGGTATTTTGGGTGAAGAATGTGTTTTTGTTTGATAAAAGGGCTTGCACACATGGCGTACATGGGGCAAGAATTTTGGAAAAAAAGGGCATACGTATGAATGTGCAGAGATAAACCCAATCAGAGACCGGGGGATTCGTGAATCACCGCCTATTAAGCCCCCGGGGCCGCGACGGGACTCATCCCGCTCTCCTTTGATTAGGGAAGGGTGCTCCCGCGGCTTTATGATAGCTGATACTAAAGAACTCTTTTTTTATACACGATTTTGGGGGGGGTGTTACTTGTTCAAACTGCTTCTTTAAACTTTATTTCTGTTTTTGTGGGGTTTTTGGATCGGGAGTCCGTGTCCCTCCGGCGCGCATTTTTTTAATGCATCCCCTGACAAAATTTGAAAATCCAAGGGGATTAACCCGTTCCTTTTGTTTTTCATTTAAAAAAAAAAGGTTTTACATTACAAATCCATTTCATTTTTGCTCAATTTTTTTGCGCAATTTACACCGGGGGTTAATTAACATTTTTTCGCTGCTCTTGACAAAAAAAAAACTTTATTTCACCGCCAAAAAAAAATTTTTCCTGTACAAAATTCCAAGGAAGGGTTTAAAATTCAATTTTTCCTTTTGTTGGGTAGGAAAAAAAACACCCTTTGTAACCCCTACAAAGTCTAGTTTTTGGTTGCTAAATTTCTTTTGCGCAATTTACACCCGGGGTTAATTAAGCGTTGTTCGCTGCTGTGGTACTAAAATAAACGTTTTTTCCCCGGGCAAAAAATAAATTTTTCATGTAGCAAAATTAAAAAGCAAAGGGTTAATTAAAAATTTTTCCCCTTTTGTTGTGTAGCGTAAAAAAAAGCCATTGTAACACGACAAACCCCGTAGTTTTTGGTTCTCAATTTTTTTTGGAAATTTAAACCCCGGGGGTTTAAATTTAAAGGGTTGTTCTGCTGCTGGGTGACTAAAAAAAACTTTTTTTCACCGCCAAAAAAAAATTTTTCCTGTAGCATAATTCACAACGAAGGTTAATTCAATTTTTTTCTCTTGTTTTTGTACGAAAAAATATGCCATTGTAACACCTACAAAGCTGTAGTTTTTGGTTGCCAATTCTTTTGCGAAAATTTACTCCAGGGGTTAATAAAGCGTTGTTCGCTGCTGTGGTGACTAAAAAAAACAATTTCACCCCAAAAAAAAAAATTTTTCCTGTAGTTTTAATTCACAAGCGAAGGTTTTAATTACAAGTTTTCCTTTTTTGTTGTGTACGAAAAAAAACACCCTTTGTAACACACTACAAACTCGTAGTTTTTGGTTGCTAAATTCTTTTCGCAATTTAATCCGGGGGTTTAATTTAAGCATTGTTCTGCTGTGTGGTGACAAAATAAACCGTCTTTTTCCCACCAAAAAAATACTTTTTTCCCCTTGCAAAATTTCCCAAAAGGGGAAGGTTAATTAAAATTTTCCTCTTGTTGTGTAGCGAAAAAAACACCCCTTGTAACTGCTACAAAGTCGTATTTTTTTGGTTCTAAATTTCTTTTGCGAAATTTTAAACACCCAAGGGGTTAAAAGTGTTTTTCTGCATTGTACTCAGTAAAAGAAACTTTGTTTTTCCCGCCACAAAGAAATTCTGTAGCATTTTTCATATCCGAAGGTTTAAATTTACCTGTTTGTTTTTTATTTCATAAAATAACAGTTTTTAAACGGCACATAAAAACTAAATTTTTTTCCTCCATTTGGGGACGCAATTATATTCAGGGTTACCCAAGCTTCTTATGGGGTTTATTTGGGTGAAAAACAGGGTGTGTATTTTATAAAAGATATTTTACAAACAGTTCTGTACATTTTAGAACAAACTATGTCAGACAGAAGTGGCAGGCTCTTCCCTCGGTGGCAGAGGGGACAAACTTCCGGCCCAGTCCACACAGCAAGGGGAGTCGCAGAGGGGGGCACCGGTGAGGCCACAAAAGCCCCTGCCCGGCCGTGTGTTTTTCAAAACCAATGGTTTTGGATTGGTTGACTTTGGTCATCCATTCCCCCCGATGATATCGACAACCCCAGCCAAGAGTCGGTGGGGAAAGTCAACAAACCCCTTTGTTTTCATGGCCCGGAGGGGTAGGGCCCTCACCTGTCCTCAACCCGCCTCTGTCCATCCCGGTTCCCCCCACCAGAGTCACTATGTGGCGGGCTCCCCCACAATAGCAAAATGAACAATTTTAGGAGGGCAGCAGCACTACTTGGCAGCAAAGAAATGGGGCTAATATCCCCTTTCTTGCGTAGGCGGCAAAATAAGTGTTGAGAGGGCATCGAGGTCATGTTGTAAGGGGGCCCTTGCATCCCAAAACCGGTGATGGGACAGAGTGCATGAAAACAAATAATATTAGTCCCCACCGCACTGGGGGTCGGGTGAGGCAAGGCTTCATCTGTGGGAAGAGGGCGTAGCTGCGAGTCAGGGAAAATGGCGGCCGCCCGCAATGGGTTGTGGGCCGTATCAGCAATAGCACAGGGGGTCGGAGCAAGCCCCCGGGTAAAAAACCCTTCGAGGTCCAAGAAAGTAGCCACAGGGGCTCAGCGAGGGCAGCGGCGGCAGTAGTCACTCAGTGCGGAGCGTTGGCGGTAAAATCAGCTACTCGGCGGTGTGGCAGTTCTTTGCTAAGACACCGGAGGAGGCCGAATATGGGTATATGTAGAATCTGTAGGCAGAAAGTGAAGCGTGGCCAGGGAGCTAACGTTGGCACCACGGCCCTGCATCAACAAATGCAGCGTCACCATCTGGTGGCCTGGGAGAAACGTGGCTCAGATGTGGTGGTCCATCCTGCCACCGCAGCAACAGCAGCAGCAGAAACGCCCAGTGGCACGCATGCCTTTGCAGCCAGTCAAGGCTCCACCACCTCTGCAGAAGGGAGCTGTTTCTCTTTGACATCATCTCCCGGTCCATATGCTCCTGCTCCTCGCTACTCATGGCGCCAGCAGTTGCTCAGCGAGGCGATTGCAAAGAGACAACAATATGCGTCCAACCAGCCAAAGGTGCAGAAGCTGACCGTGCTCCTGTCCAAGTTGTTGGTACTGCAGTCCCTCCCTTTCCAAATGTTGGACTCTGCACCATTCAGAGAACTAATGGCTTGTGCCGAGCCGAGATGGAGAGTTCCAAGCAGTAATTTATTTTCCAAAAAGGCAGTACCAGCACTTCATAAATATGTAGAACAGAAGCTGGGACGTCTGGAGCTGTAACTACGGTCAGGGCCAGTACATGTCCTTTACGGCCCACTGGGTGAATGTGCTTCCGGCCAGGAACACCAACAACTTGGACGGGAGACGCCGCTTTCCCCTCCGCGTTGTAAAAATGTGGCCTGGCCAATGTCCCTCCCCCTCTTCTACCACCACCACCACCTTTCAGCCTCCAAAAGTAGCTCCATATCCCCAACTGTGTAGGGCACAGCGGTGTCACGCAGTTTACACTGGCTTGCCTCGGCGAAAAATCAAAAAGGGGAGGAATGCCCCGCTCATGCAGAAAGAAATCGATGTGTGGCTTTCTCCGCGCCAATGCAAATCGGAACCATGGTGACGGAAATGGGGGAACTGGTGTCCGCGCTGCCCGAGGGGGATGGTCCATTCGCCCGCATGGGCACGTGTTAATTTGGGTTGTGAAAGGTTCCTGAAGATTTCCCACCAATCTTCAGAGATTTTTGAAATGGGCCAGGAAACTGGCAGCATTCATCCATTCCTCAAAGCCGGGAACCCCCTCCTCGAGTTGCAGCGGCAAAGGGGGGGGCTCCCCTAAAAAACCTGTATTGGATGTTTCCCCCTTTGGAAATTCCAGCCTGCACATGTTGGACCGACTGTATAAACAGAAAAAAGGCCTTAACGTTTTTTATGACCCCAGGGGACAGGAGACCCCTTGTAACTTATGTCGCCAGTGGCAGTTCATGGTGACACTGCCATTTTTGAGGCCTTCGAGGAGGCCCCTTTTTTGTCAGTCCCGGATAAGGGAGAAATAACGTCATTCTCCGCTTATGCCCGGGGAAAACGATTGCGGGAAAAAAAATCTGTCCTGGGCAGGGGATGGAGCGTGGCGCTAATTTCGGGGCCCACATGAGTCGGTGGGGACTGAAAGGAGGGGGAGGAGGGGTTGGGAAAGCATTGTCTGGTGAAATTAGTGGATTTTCTACCCAGGTGACAAGAGGGAGGAACGGAGCAGCTGGGGAAAGGGGAAATGGAGATGAGGAAGCAAAGCAGATGACCTGCAAGCACGGGGCAGTATACATGGAGATGGAGGCGGGGAGCCCTGGGTCACTTGTGAAATCCCCCGCAGCATCTGTTTTTGCCGGGGCTGTGACAGCCGAATGTCAGCACCGTCAGAAGGATGACTTCGGCTCTCCACCTAGGGGACCCTCGCTACCGGCCCAAAATGGACCCTTTTTTCCCCAGCTGTGAGAGGGAGGAAAAACTCAAATACTTGGGAAAATCCCCCATAGTCATTTGGGCCCGCTCCTATGTGCGGCTCGTCCCCCCCTTGACGGTCTTAGGGGGGTTCTTCAGCGCCCCCGTATACTGCCGCGGTTTTGGGAAAAGGTGGGGGGGGTAGGAGCAGTCCCCGGGTAATCAGCGAAACCTAAGTTGGAGTATGATGGCAGTTCCTTACCCCCTGTGGGGGGCGTACAGCAGACCGGCCCTGGAAAAACCCCAAACCCAAACAGGTGGGGGCCCTCTTGGACAGCACCTGCCCCCCCAGTTAGAAGATCCGGGGGGGGGGGACCTGGGCACCCCAAACTGGATGTGGGGCTGCAACTTCCCGAGTTTGCAGTGGAGAAGGGCTGCCCTGCCCGGCCAGTGGTGGCATCAGAGGAGTGTTCAGTCGGCGGGGGCCCGCGTTAAACCCAAGGAGAACCCGTTGTCCAGGGAAATGTGGAACGACTGCCTTTTTCAAGATTTAATCAGGCGTGGATTGGCCAGGGGTTTCCACACCCAATGCCTTAGGGTCGATACATCAGCCATGACACCCCCCCCAAAAATGTGAGAAAAAAGGGCTGGGTTCAAAATACCTGCCTCAGGGGCCCCTATTCTGATGCCACCCCCGCCTGATGCCCCACATCTGCTGCGTTTCTCCATCTGCACCAACCATCTTTACAGGGTGGGTTTCCCCCCACCTCCACACTCTGTCATTGTGCACTTTATGACCTCATGCTGCTGCTGTTTGCTGGTGCCCTGACATCCACAGTGTCATTGTGCCCCTTTGACCTCAGCTGTTTCTCCTGCGCCGTCCTCCACTCTCTGTCTTGTGCCATCTGTGGGCCTACTCCATTTTTTCCCCCTCCAGAAGTCATTGTGCACCTTGCCCATGCTGCTGCCCCGTCACTTCCACATCTGTCATTGTGCCCTTTTGACCTTGCTGCTGTGTTGTTGCTGGTCCATGACATCCACACTGTGTCATTGTGCCATCTCTGACCCCTGCTGTTGTCCTGCCGCCATCACCCACTCTCTGTCATTGTGCCCTCTGTGGCCTACTCCAGTTTTTGCCACCTCCAGAATGTCATTGTGCCACTGTTGACCTCAGCTGCTGCCCCCTCACCTCCCCCTCTGTCATTGTGCCACTCTGGGCCCCTACTCCAGTTTTTGCCCCTCCAGAATGTCTTGTGCTACTTTTTTCTGCCTCCCCTGCTGCTGCCACCCTCACCTCCCCTCTCTGTTTCTTTGTTTTCCCCTTTTGGGCCTTAACTCAGTTTTTGCCACCTCCAAGAATGTCATTTTGGCCACTGTCTGCCTCATTTTCTGCTGCCACCGTCACCTCCACTCTCTGGGCATTGTGCCACTCTGTGGGGCCTACTATGTTTTTTTCCACCTCCAGAATTCATTGTGCCCCTCTCTGACCCCATGCTGCTGCTGCCGTGACCTCCACCTGTGTATTTGCCCTCTGTGGCCCACTCCGTTTTTGCCACCTCCAGAATGTCATTGTGCCACTGTTTTCCTCATGCTGGCCCCGGGTTTCACCTCCCCCCCCTCTCTGTCATTTGCCCACTTTGTGGCCTACTCCAGTTTTTTTTTCCCCCTCCAGATTTTCAATTGTGCCCCCCTGTCTGGACCCTCATGCTGTGCTGTGGCTGCTGCCGTGACCCCCCACACTGTGTATTTGCCACTCGTGGGGTACCCCTGTTTTTGCCACCTTCGAATGTCTTTGTCCCAAATGTCTGCCTTTCAGGCTGCTGGCGGGCCGCCGTTCCTAAAAAATTTTTCCTTTTTCCATGTTTTGTTGCCCCCCCCCCCCCCCCCCCTGAGCCTCGGGCTTTTTTTTTTTCCAGCTGTCGTGCCATGACTTTATCGGCTACTTTCCCCCCTTCATTTTTTTGGGTCTTTTTTCCCCCTTTCTTAATTTGCCCAGGGAATTTTGAAGAGTGAAGCGATTCAAAAGAGGGGCGGCAGTTCATGGGGGTGTCATACAAAAAACCAAAAATTGTATAAAGGGCCAAACCAAGCTCCCTCCCCCATTTTTAAAGCAGGGAACAACGTTTTTCAGAAACCCGCAGGCTCGGGGCCCAGCCTGGAAAATAGCTTTTTTTTAAATGTGATTCGTCCCGAATTTAATTCGGCCCAATTTTTTTTTTTTGTCAGGAAATTTGGCAAAGGGGAAACCAAACCGAATTTTGAGAAATTCCCCAATCTTTTTCTGCCCCTTTTGACCTGAGCCCATTGGAAACCCAGTTTCCTTTTTTGGCCCCTTGCTAATACTTTTAACAGTTTAGGATTGCCCGGGTGCCCAGGGTATTTAAAGGGGCGAGCTCCACATTTGTCTGTGGAAATCGCCAAAAGGGAGCTTTTTTTTGGTTTGGAGGATAACTTTTTCCTTCTTTAAATCCCATGGTGGTGAAAAGGGGAAAGGAATGTGCTGAAAAATTAATGGTAACCATTTGCCATGTGTTTTTATTTCCCTGGTGAAATAAAGAGGCCTAAAATGATTTGGAAACTGTTATCCCTTTGTATCCTGCCTGCTTACTTCTGTGCCCGCAAAATAAAAGGACCCTTGCACCCCCAATCCACAGGGCATTGAGGGAGAAAACCACCTCCCAGAATGTTGCCCCAGGGGAAAAAACGCCCCACCAAATCTCTGAAGTGCAAACCCTCCCCTTCCCCTGGTCCCCAAGGGGGAAAGGAAAGGAGAGGTGCGTTTAAAAATGTGTTTTGAACCGCCAGGCCCATTTTAAAAAGGGAGCTTCAGCAATGGTTTCCCTCTGTTTCAGGCCTTTTCCTTTCCAACCCCTTCTTTTTTGTTTGGTTCCCACAAATAACCCTATGTTTTATTTACAAAACCATTATTTTTTTTGCATTTGCCCTTTCCCAATTTTTCCTTTTCCCTTAGATTGAAAACCCTTTCACGGGCAGGGCCCCTCTCTTCTTTTACCTTTTGTTTAGTCATTTATTTTTCCCTTTTATTTTTATTTGCCTTATGTTATTTGGTAACCCCCGGGAATTTTACATTGCTCTTTTTTTAAAAAGTTTTTAAAAAATAAATAACAATAATAAAAATTTTGGGTGAGGGGGGCCTAAAAAAATTTCTCTGGGGGGCCCCAAAAGAAATAAAAGTTTTCCCTTTCCCTATCTGTCTTTGGCCCCGGGGAAAAGGGCCAAATTTGGAGGTCCCCCTGACGTTTTTCGTTGTTTTCTCAACTTGTTTTTTTCAGAGCCCCCCCGGGCAGCTCCGATCCTTTTCCCTGTTAGGTTTTGGTGGGTTTTAAAACATTGTTTTGGAAAACCCAGCTCTGCTTTTCCTTGCTCTTTCTTTTTCTGGGACGGACTGCAGGAGGTTTATTAACATTTGGAAAAGGGGTTCAGGCTCTAAAAGGGTTAAACCCTTTTCAGTAATTTTAAATAAACAAGCTTCTGTGCTGGGGGATAACCCCCTCAGCGAGAGTGGAAACCCATTGTCCACGCAGAATGGGCAATGAGAATGAGAGAGGTTTCGTAACCAAGGGAATTTGTGTAAAACAACATAGTTAAAATTTAAAGTGCTGCGGAAATATTTTGGGCAAAATAAAAAAAAGGTTATTTTTTCTTTTTTTTATTTTAATTACTAAAAAAGAATTTATCAGAACAGCAATGTATTTGGTAGCAGTCTTCCTTTAGTTTTGCTCACAATTTAAAGCTAATCATTGTGGTAAGAATACTGCTTTAAGGATTAAGAAGCATTTGGTAAAATCTTCTTACAAGATCTCAGATACAAGAATTTTCCTTGCAAGTTGTCAACATTAAAAACGAATGTTGTTGTTGGACTCGGCGCTCTTCAGGAAGCTTCTGCTAGTTTGCAGACACATCATTTTTTAGAAGAACAGCGTGTAATGCTTTAAAGTCGTAGGGACAGTTACCTAAGCAACCAAGTTTAAAAAAATATCTGGGGGTCTGTGGGGTTTTCAACAAACAGTAATTTATAGGGAAATATTATGAGCACTTAAAATTTATGGCTTCGGAATTCAATTATGGGGAAACAATTTAAAAAAAGATGGGGGGATTTTCCCGGGGGCGTTAAATAACCGGGGAGCACACGGGCATGCGCTTTTCCCCGTTCTTTATTCTTTTTACGCACAGAAGACATTTCTGTATTCAGGGAGAAAAAGGTTCTAGCCTCCCCTTTCCATAATAACAGGAAAACCCCTTTTAATTTTTTTGTTTTTAAGGGTTTATGAGGGTTTATGCCAAACTGGTGGGCCGCCATCTGAAAATATATAAAAAGATTAAAAGCCACAGGCAAACAGGTGGTGGATATGCAGTAGAGAATAGTTTCCCCAAGCACCGCAGAGAAGGGCAATATATATATAGCACACTTTGTTGACTACATGTTAGGGAAAAAATTTTAAGGGGAGCTTTGTTAAGAAAATACATGCAGTAATTTAAAGAAACAGAATATCAGATCATTTACTACTCGTTGCATGTGTTATGTTGCATCATCTTTTATCATTTTGCATCCTGTTGAAGGATACTGTTTTTCACGATTAGAAAAAAAGGTGCCAATTTACAATAAGACACATGTATTGTATAGATAACAAAATAATCCCTCAGTATATTATCCAACACACTCAACGAGAATAACCACACAATGAGGTCCAAAAGGAGCCAATAATGAAAAAAAAAAGGGAAATGACAAAAAGGAAAAAGGGGGCGTTTACCCAAAAATGAATTTACAGGGGGGTGCAAAAAAACGTTTTGGGTTTTAGGGAGTTTCAAAACTTTTGGGGATACCCCTGTTTTATAACAAGTTATGTGCCCGGTTTGAAGAAAAGGGAGGATAGGTTTTTGAGGGAATAATATAACAGGTTATAGTGACCGGGGTTTAGGAAGGGTCAGGATACGTTTCTGATGTAAAAATTTAACAAGTTATTTGTGACCCGGGGTTCTGGAGAAAAGTCAGGATAGTTTCTAGATGTAATAAAATAACAAGTTTTTAGGGGACCGGGGGGTTCTAGGAAGGGGGCTGGATGCCTTTCTAGATGTAATAATATAACAAGTTTAGTGACGGGATTTGGAGAAGGGTCTGGATTAAATTTTCCGATGTAATAATTTTTTAAAAAGTTATAGTGACCAGGATTCTGAAGAAGAGTCAGGATAGGTTTTTAGATGTAATAAAATTTAACAGGTTATAGTGACCGGGGTTCTAGAGAAGGGTCAGGAACGTTTTTAGATGTAATTAAAAATAACAAGTTATTGTGCCGGGGGGTTCTGGGGGGAAGCGTCTGGATACATTTACCATGTTGTAATTTTAACAAGTTTTAGTGACCGGATTCTGAAGAAAGGGGTCAAAGGAAATTGGTTTTTTTGATGTAATAATTTTTAACAGGTTTTAGTGACCGGGATTCTAGAGAAGGGTAGGATTTCGGGTTTTTAAATGTAATTAAAATAAAAAGTTATGTGCCGGGGGGTTTTGGAGAAAAGTAGGATAGTTTCTAGATGTTTAAAAAATAAAAAAGTTATTGGGGACCAGGATTCTGGGAAGGGGTGGAACATTTCTAAATGAAAAATATTTAAAAAGGTTTTAAATGACCGGGGGTTTCTGGAGAACGTCGTATATATTTCTAGATGTTAAATTAAAAATAACAAAATTATATGGGGCCAGGATTCTGGAGAAAGGGGTTTGGGTACATTTCTAGCTGGGATTTTAAAAAACAATTTTAAAGTTGGGCCGGGATTTTGGGGGAAAAGTCTGGATATATTTCTAGATGTAATAATATAAAAAAGTTTATGGCCCAGTTTTCTAGGAAGGGAAAGGGCCCCGGGGATTTTTTCTGTTTCCCTATTGATTTGGGAAAGGGAAATTTTTTTCACAAAATTAGGATCATTGCCTTCTACCTTGTAAGCCATGTTTCGGGGTGGGTTTCCCCGGGAATAAAATCTAAGTCAGAACGGGGGAAAAAGGGGAATCCAACCCCAGTTCAGCCAAAGATGTAGTTTCTGAACTCCCCGAAGAAATGTTAAAAAATTTTCCCCCAAAAAAACACATGTAAAAAGATTTAAGTAAGGCCCCTTTGTTCTAAAACCAGTGAAAACCTTTAAAAACCTAGTTAGCTTTACCCCCCTTTTCCCCAAAAGGATTTAATTCGAGTTTTAAGAGGGGGAACAGGTTGCAATAGAAAACATTTACCGAGTCAAGCCCCCCCTTAAAGGGCCTGAATCGAAAATTTTCCCTGAATAGTCCCTTGGCCTAGAACCAACCCCAGTCCCTAACTAAGTTATTTTCAGGCCTATTTAATTTAGCTCTAGTTTAATTTTTGGCCCCAAAGGGCTCCCGACCCGTGTTTTCTTTTGGGATTTGCAGCAGTAAATGTTTCTGGGATAAGGATCTCCTCCGTCAGAGTTGATACCCAACCCGGGTGGTAAATTTCCTCTTGTTTTCAAGATCCTCCCAGAATGTCCTTTCGGGATTCCTCAATAACAGCTTCAACGTACCCAGCAAAAAACTCTCCTCTCCCAAGGGCAGTTAAAAGGGTTAAGGGGTTTACCGGAGGAGGAGAACTAAGCAAAAAACCCATGCTCAACTTTTTGTCTTCTCCCGGGTTTTTTCCAGTTTCGTCACTTCTCTTAAAATAGTTTGCTGTTTCCCTTTTTCCTCTTTCACATGACAAGTCCAAAAAAAATGTTTAGGGATCTATTATTGAAAATTTGTTCCCCAAAAAAGTTAAATCTTTTGGCTAAGACAAAAAGGGGAAACGGATAATTTCCCTTTGCCCTTTTACACATGGGGTTTCACGGGGTTTAAACACAATCCCGGGCTGCCCCACCCCCCCAAACCAGGGGGGTTTTTTCCCTACCCCTGGGATAAACACTATGGGCAAAAAGGCGGTAACTGGATGGATGTCTGTCTTTTTTTGGCTATACAAACTATGTAACTATGTAGCTATCCTTAAGGGTCTGTTGTGGACTTGACCCCTAAAATGCAGAGCACTCATGAAGAAAAGGGTAACCCTTTCCCCACTGGTGCCTATGCAATCCCAATTAATAATACACCCAAAATTTTTAAAGGATCCCACGGGGTTTCAGGGAAAGGTGGATCTCCTCGAGGCCAATTTGTCCCTTTAAATGTACTTTGGGCTTTGTACCCACTTTTAAAGGATTCAGTAAATACTACTACTGGTTACATATTGACAAGCAGCACACAAAAGTTACTTTGGCCTCCCTATATGATCAAAGACTATGGCTCCTGATCAAGAAAGCATACGGCTATGGTTTTTTTCATTATTGACTTCTTTCAGGCTTAATTGTGTGGGTATCCTTACCATTGCTAGACTATTGTATGTATTAAGGCATATTTTATATTTTAGAGGTTTATTAAAAG
This sequence comes from Phyllomedusa bahiana, assembly GCA_025379985.1. Classification (NCBI taxonomy): domain Eukaryota; kingdom Metazoa; phylum Chordata; class Amphibia; order Anura; family Hylidae; genus Phyllomedusa; species Phyllomedusa bahiana. Next base: position 3,801 of record JAODAL010050929.1, on the reverse strand, counting down.
CTAAGTTTTCTCTATTCTCGTTAGCTGTGTTCAAAGAAAGGTGCCCTTTTTCGAGATACCCAATTGTTCTTTGGGCCCAAAAATGTCCAGGGCCGTCAAAACAAATTTAACTTTTAAAGGAGGTTCTGGCCATTTGGTAGCTTTTAAAGCCAGCGCAGTACAAACTAGGTTTTTCCCCTTTTAGGGCAGTTTGGGTTTTACTGTCCCTGCCTTCCTGACAACTTCCTGCTTTTCCCCGGGGTGGCCCCGTCATTGTGATGTTTGGGGCTCAGTAGCTGCAGATCCATCTTAACATAACAAACTTATGTAAAACTATCTCCCCTCCCCCTTGCATCTTTTTTTGAACAATTTTGAGGGGGAAAAAAATAAAATAATAAAAAAAAACCACCCAAAAAATGGGAATTTTAAAAAAGCACTTTAAAACTCAATTTTAAAAATTTTTAAAAGGCCCCGTTTCCCGGGTGACCCTAAAAAACCCTTTAAAATCACCTATTTATATACCTCCAGGGCTGGAGAAGAGATAACTACCCAAACGGTAAATTTTTACAAACCCCTTTTTTTTGTTTTAAAAAAAAAAAAGAAAAAAAAGGGGAAGGGAAAAAAAATTTTAACCTCGATTTTAAAATATAAAAAATCCAATGTTAAAAAAAAAAAATTTCCCCAAAAAAAAAGCCTAATGTATAACGGGAGAAAGGTGAAAACAATGAGAACAATAATTTAGCACAAAAGGGGCTTTATTGCATTTATTAAGGAAAAGGAAAATGTGCCTAGTCAGGTAGGGGGTAGAGATGAGCGAGCAGTAAAAAGTTCTAATTCGATTAGAACCTCGAACTTTAATGTTTTTCGGTTCGAGGTTCTGTTTGGGAAAAGAACTCGAACCCCCTTTAAAATCAAAGGGAGGGAAAATGTTCTAGTTAAATTTTTATACCTATGCAGGTGAGGAGAAGGGTTTAAAATTTCCCCTCCCCTTTAAAAGTAAAATGGATACATGGAAACAAATTGTGAAGAAAAAAATTTGGCCCCTAAGAGTGACAGAAAAATTGAACGGGCCGGGAAAAATCACCCTGGTTTATTTGTATTGCTTTGTGACCCGAAAATTCTGCCCCCATAGTATTTCCTCTGCGGCTTAAATTTTTAACTCCACCCCTTGCTTGGGAGCTGGGGCCCCCAAAATTTTTATCAATGAATGCTTTTGTATAAATTTTGTTAGCTTGGGTTAATTTTTGACCATTTTTGGGGCAGTTTTACCCCTGTAGAGTGTGAACCATATCTGTAAGTGAATCAGATTGGGAAAAATGAGATATCTGAATCAAAAATATCTGAAAAAAAAACCGAAATTAGCCCCGGGAAATGGGCCGAAGGGGGGTTGGGGGAACGCCCTTTTTTTTAAAAAATCTAGGCTTCTGAAAAAACACCCCATTCACCCTGCTCTCTATTGCTGTCTATCTTTAGCCCCTTTCCTCTTGGTTAACCCCCAGTTAAAGCCCCCCCGAAGGAAAACTTATCCAAAATCAGGGGGCCTCTTTTCCCTTTCCCCCCCCCCATGGTTCATCCACACACACTTCCCTTTTTAAAAAATCACAAAACCCCCTGGTAATAAACTTGCCCAAACGCCCCTTTATATCCTCATGAACCTTTTGCCCGTATCTTTTCGTTCTCCCGCTTCTTGTGCAGGGGATATCTCTCCCAACCCCCGGCCACCATCCTTTAAAGCTATCCCACCCTTTTCCTCCCCTAGAAAACCCCCCTAAAACCCATTGTATTCCACTTTTCCAGTGCTTATGGAATGCCCGATCCCCTTCAAAAAAACTCACTGTGTTCATTACCTTTTCCCCTCCAAACTCCCCCAATTCCTTTGCTCTCACTGGAAAAATGGTCCCGCAATCGACACCGCTTCCCTTGGTGCCCCCAAAAAATGGGGGGGCCTAACTTCCCCCCACAAACCCCGACCTGAGAAAAGGCTGGATGGAGGGGTTGGCATACTTCTTTTTACACTGCACTTACCAAAGGGAAATTCCCCCTGCACCCCCAATTTACTTTCCCCTCCTTTGAGGTCCACACCCTCAGACTCTTTCAGCCATTTTCCCTCAGACTCTCAGTTCTGTACAGACCCCCTGGCTCACCCCGCCAGTTTCTGGATAATTTTGCTGCCTGGCTCCCTCACTTCCTCTCTACTGAAATACCCACTCTCATCATGGGTGACTTTAACATCCCTATTGATGACCCCATGTCTCCCTCTGCCTTTCAGATTCTTTCACTAACCTCTTCTCTTGATCTCTTGCAGTTTACTAACTCTCCCACCCACAAGGATGGGAACTCTCTTGATCTGGTTTTCTGTAACCATTCCTCAATCTCTAACTTTAATAATTCTCCTTGCACTCTCTCTGATCACAATCTTATTTCCTTCACTATTACCAATTCTCACCCATCAGGTTATAGTGACCGGGATTCTAGAGAAGGGTCAGGATACGTTTCTAGATGTAATAATATAACAAGTTATAGTGACCGGGATTCTGGAGAAAAGTCAGGATACGTTTCTAGATGTAATAATATAACAAGTTATAGTGACCAGGATTCTGGAGAAGGGTCTGGATACATTTCTAGATGTAACAATATAACAAGTTAAAGTGACCGGGATTCTGGAGAACAGTCTGTATATATTTCTAGATGTAATAATATAACAAGTTATATGGACCAGGATTCTGGAGAAGGGTCTGGGTACATTTCTAGATGTAATAATATAACAAGTTAAAGTGACCGGGATTCTGGAGAACAGTCTGGATATATTTCTAGATGTAATAATATAAAAAGTTATAGTGACCAGTATTCTAGAGAAGGGGCACCGGTCCAGGGATTTATTCTGATTCCAGATTGAAGTTGGGAAGGAATTTTTTCACTAAAATTAGGATCATTGCCTTCTACCTTGTAAGCCATGTTTCGGGGTGGGCTTTCCAGAATACATCTAAGTCACGAACGAGGAAAACGACTCCAACACCAGTTCAGCCAAAGATGTAGTTTACTGAACCTGCCAGAAGTATGCTTAACAATTTCCCCAAAAACACATGTACAAAGATTTAAGTAAGGACCCTGTTCTACACAGTGCACCTACAACCTAGTTAGCTTTACCCACTATTCCCAAAAGATATATATCATTCAGAGTGTAAGAGGTGAACAGGTTGCAATAGTAACAGTACCGATGTCAAGCCCTCTTCAATGGCCTGAATCAGAAACTGTTCCTGAATAGTCACCTATGGCCTAGCACCAACTCAGTCCCTAACTAAGCTATCTACAGGCCTAGTAATAGCTCTAGGTTAGTTGGCGCCAAGCTACCGACCCGTGTTTTCATTGGAGTTGCAGACAGTCACTGCTCTGGGATAAGGATCTCCTCCGTCAGAGTCTGATATCCAAGATGGTGGTCACTCCTCTCTGTTTCTAGATCCTGCAGAATGTCCATTCTGTTTTCCTCAATAACAGCATCAACGTAGCCAGCAGAACTCTCCTCTCCCAACAGGAGCAGATCACAGTTAATGGATACACGGAGGCAGGAGAACTAAGCAGAACCGTGCTCAACGTTTGTCTTCTGCCTGATCTCTCAGTTTCGTCACTTCTCTTCAAAATAGCTGCTGCTCCCTTGTCTCTCTTCCACATGACAAGTCCAAATCACATGTCTTATGATCTATTATACGCAAGTTAGATTCTCAAAACAGTTGAATCTTTTGGCTAAGCAGCAGAATGCAACAGGATAATTTACAATGCCCATTAACCCAAAAGGGTTTCCCCTGGGGAAACACAATGCGGGCT
>JAODAL010050928.1:0-27040 GCA_025379985.1 Phyllomedusa bahiana | reverse complement strand
AAAAATTCATCCTATCACTATACCATTTGGAGAGCAACTACAATTTTCTTTTGTGCTTAAAGGGGTTTTGCCACGATCTCATTCCATACCTCCTGCATCCAGCTCTTCAGCTCTGTGTGCTCAGAAGGAGGCGTGTGTGATTTGTTTGAATTGCATATCATGTGACCCAGCGGGATGACATCGCCAGGCCTTTCCTCTTTCCAGTCAAAGAAAGGTCTGTTTACACATAGTCTTGTATAGCTCAGAGGTAAACTTTTTGCTTCACAGCACAAGGGTCCTTGGTTCAAATCCCTGCAAGAACCAAACCTGTGGATTTTTTTTCTCTTTATCAATGCACAAACCTAATTGAGGTTTCTTTTTCTTTTTTTTTGGGCACTGTTTGACTAATTATAAAGGAATACTGAGGATGGAGTAGAATGACAGCACCTGGAGTTAAACCCACTCAGTAGCTCCCTGAGAGGAGAGAGGACCCTACAGCCTGGTGGGTTTTTCCCCTGGAGATGAGCTGTAAAACAATGGATACTAAAGGAGCAGCTAAAACTAAAAAAAGTCCAGAATTTTTTAATAATGATGAATGGTGAAATGTTTATTATTTTAATTTGCAATTTAAACCCCCCGTAAATTTTACTTTGTGGCAAAACCCCTTTTATGCTTAAATAAACACTCTAAAGGATCTAAAGATGTGACGTGGATTTTCTTCTCATTCTAGACTTGGCCAAGGGGTTTTGCCACTGAGCACGTGACATCTGAAAGGTGTGCGGCACCATCATACGTTGTCTACATCTATCCACTAAGGGGCAACTGCCTAGTAAAAAATTGCACCTTGGATAAGTACTAGTTTACACCAATATGCAGAAAAGCCACAATACCATACAGGGGAGATTGCACAAATCCAAAAATACTGATAGACAATAACCCACACGCCTACTATCCATGATAGGATTGATTGTAAGTATTACAATTGCATATAGATAAGGCAATTGTAATATTAGGGTGCAAATTATACAGTTACATGTGGTGCACCATACAGGCTTACAACCAATTGATGACATCCTTTCTATTCGATTGTGCCAGTTGCCCAGCATATTTCTAGTGTCCAGCACAAAATACTGATGCCGACTGCTCCCCAGAATTACAGGGCGAAAATACATACTGGAAAAATATCAAACATGAGGCATTAGTTGGTATTTTGGACAAAATATGCAAACTCGCAACCCACATTAAGGGTCCTCATTGTCTTGCCAGGTAACAGTGGAGCTTATATAGCCTCCTACTGGGAACAGCTCATTGTCCACTCATTCAGCTGTAGGTATGACATTGTGTCTGTGTTTTTAAAACATTTTTTAGTGACATCACATCATTTTTCTGCTGTAACAGCACTGAAACACTTTTTGAATATGAAAGCCATATTAATGGTTTACCTGCATCTTTATTTCTGTGATTTTTTTCTGTGCTAACTTGTATTTTCCCTGTGCTGTATGTAGCCTCCCTAGTCTGAAGGCGAGCAGTAGCATTTCCTTTTTGAATGCTGTTTTCCTTTGCCCTGCAAAACTAAAAATCCCAGGATCCTTTGCTGTGCTTTGTCTATTTTCTTCCCTTCTAACTTCAGTCTCAGTGCATACTCCCTATTTCCTCCCTGATGTTAAAAGCCTTGAGGACCAGGTCCAAAGAGATGTGACTTCAAAGGCTGCCCTGAAAAATCCAAACACCTTTGGTCACCTGGTCTCCCGGACTCGACACAGAGCTATTTCCAGTCTGTAAAGACAGTGTCCTGTTACCAAACAACTTTTAGAATTTCAGGAAGCCTCCAGAAAATGTGATAACAGTACAATACAAAAGCGTCTAACTATGGGAGAGAAATATATTTTTCCCCTTGACAGACACTTTAATGGCTTACTATGTAGGACATTAGTATTAAGGAGTGCTCCATGGTCTTCTGGTAAATAGTGAACTTATAAACTAAAACAGTATATCACAAGGCATTATGAGAAAGGAGCTGAGAAGCTCAAGCGCCCTCTATTGGATGTAACAAATCCTCAACTTGCTTCTGACTCACTGAATCTTTAAGACGCAAGATGGATGGTAGCCAAGCCAGTATCACCCATCTGCAGGGGTTTTGCCCCTCATCAGTGCAGAGAAGAGTGTACTGGCTGGCTGGGGTGGGAGGCAATGAGTGGCTCAGAAAGGGGAATATCTCTCCTTGGGGAGAGCACCATATTGGTGTGTCGAGTTTTGAGATTGCCTTTTTGCCCTCTACTAAGCATCTGCATATCACAAGACATTATGGTAAAGGAGCTGAGAAGCTCAAGTGCCCTCTATTGAATGTAACAAATCCTCGATTGTGTTCTGACTCACTAAATCTTTAAGAAGAAAAAGGGATATTAGCCAAGCTAGAATCACCCATCTGCATACAGCTGTTTCAGGGTTTTGCCCCTCATCAGTGCAGAGCAGAATGTACTGCCTGGCTGGGTGGGAGGCAATGAGTGGCTCAGAAAGGGGAATACCTCTCCTTTTTTGCCCTCCACTAAGCATCTGCATATCACAAGTAGCAGAACAGGATCCATCACATGATAGACAACAACAACATCCATTGGTGTCTGTTAGGTTTCTGTCATAATGTTGCTCATTTTAATGGAAAAAAGTGATGCACTGTTTTTTTTTTCCTTTACTTTTGATTAAATCTGTGAGGCTATCAGCATAGACTCTAGATGTAACAGATGTAAACTGAGCCTACACTGATATCCTTACAAAGTTAATTTTATAGGATTGCAAAGATGTCCACTTAGATTAGAGTTCAGGAAAGCAGAGAGAGGGGCTGCAGACTGAGCTGCAGATAGACATTGTCTGACGGAATGAGCACTGAGCAGCATCCAGCAGCTGATACTGTAATGTAAGACCAACTTGATGTCCACCATATGACCAGGAACAGTTTTTTTGGATGTAAACAATGAAGGTTCCTATTGAATGATGACAAGCAGAGACTTTGACAACATGAGAAATTCATACACTAAGGGCCGAATATGCAAACCACAGACAGAACCGTCCTACTCAACCATGTAAGGGCATGTTGACACGGCGGCTTTGGGTGCGTTTTTGGCCGCTGGCTCCGACGCGGTTTCCGCGGCCAAAACCGCGCCCAAATCGCGCCCAGTTTATTAACATGGTTTCCTATGTGAAACCGCATAAATAAACACACGCCACGGGATTGGCCGCGGCTTTGGGGCCGCGGCCCTGCCGCGCGTGTTGGAGGACTCTCCTGTCAATTCTTGGCAGTGAGTTCTCAGCGCGGTGGCTGCGCGGTGTTGCCGCGTGCATCGCCGCGGGTGTTGCGCGGCTGGGCCGCGGCTCGGTTTGCCCCCTGCCTATTAATTTGCATGGGGGCAAACCCTCTCCGCAAGCCGCGCCCCAAGCCACGGCCCACCCGCGCCGTGACCACGCCCAGCGCCCGCGCCACAAACCCGCGGCGGGAGACACAAGTTTGCGGCGAGGTTTGGCCTCGGGAACCGCGGCGAAAGCCACGGCTGAAACCACGGCCAAACCCGCCATGTGAACAGGGCCTAAAAGACGTCAAAATTCCGTCCAGATTCTTTAATCAAAATCTGGCCGGTATTTTCACACTGCCGTGTGCACATAGCCTGAGTATACTGGAATATTGTACAGCTTTTCAGTACACACATATGAATCCTTTTAAGTAGAATAAATCTCTAAACTCTTTTTATAAAAAATATGAAAACTCATAAAAGTCACACGTTTATATCAGAGAGTTGACTGAATGACAATATTGTATAAATGATTATCTAATGCGGATTTACGCTATTCAATTCCAGATTGACCGCAACGTATATACTTTAGGACAGGACACCATTCAACTGAAGCATCTGGGCCCCCCATCTATTACCGACTCCTATCTTGCACTTTATTAATGTGCCTCTTACTTTTACATAAGATTTGATCAGGGCCCCTGACAGGAGTACTGGCAGTACTGCCCTGATGGCACCCCTGTATAAGCCTACTGGTGCTGTCTTTGGATCAAAGGCATAACTATAGTCTATAGGGCCCCAGAACAAAATAAAATGAGCTCCCACTGCCTAATAACAGGAAACTGGAACAGCAGCATAAGTAGCCGTACAGGTGTAGTAGAGTTTAACCTGACCATGATATCACAGCTTCCCATGTTATCTGCTCTTAGCTCAAAACAAAAGCCACTGAAAAGCACTGCCATTTTTCGGATAACTTCATGTGCCGCTATATTATGGTGTCTTATCTGTCAAGTTTAGTTTTGCTACATCCATTAGTAAAGGTATTAATAATACCGTTATGTAACCCACCATAAATAATAGCACTATATCTATCTATCGGTCTGTCTATAAATAGATAGATAGATCTAGATAGATAAAAAGAGGTAGATAGATTAATACGTGCATCTCCAAAATTAGAATATCACTGAAAAGTAATTGATAACAAATTTAAATTTTAAATGAAATAGAGAAACCCCTATATTGTATAGACTCATTACAGTATGAATTACAGGGTTTAGTATAATTTTACACATTTGTGAGCCCATAACAAATACAAATATAGTCTTGGAGAACCCCTTTAATTTTTAATGATATTCTAATTTTTTGAGATGCACTAGCAGATAGATAGATAGATAGATAGATAGATAGATAGATAGATAGTTGATAGATAAAAGTGATAGACAGACAGACAGACAGATTTGATATGAGATAGATAGATTGATAGATAGATATGAGATAGATAGATAGATAGATAGATAGATAGATAGATAGATATGAGATAGATATCTAAATAGATAGATAGATATGAGATAGATAGATAGCTAGATAGAAAGATAGATACAGAGGCGTAACTTGAAGCTCCCTCAGGCTGCAGGCTCCGGTAGCTACGCCGATAGAGAGATAGATAGATAGATAGATAGATAGATAGATAGATAGATAGATAGATAGATAGATAGATAGATAGATAGATAGATAGAGAGGCATAACTTGAAGCTCCGGGGCCTTAGTGCAAAAAAGTGAACTGGGTCCCCCAGCTACGATGTGCCACTTACAATGCTGGTATACTCTTATGTGGCAGGAGGGCTTTTTGGCCCTCTCAGGCTGCAGGGTCCAGTAGCTACTCCCCTAGAGAGATGGATCTATCTATCTATCTATCTATCTATCTATCTATCTATCTCATATCTATCTATCTCATATCTATCTATCTATCTATCTCATATCTATCTATCTATCTATCTATCTATCTATCTCATATCTATCTATCTATCTATCTATCTATCTATCTATCTATCTGTCTGTCTGTCTATCTATCTATCTATCTCATATCTATCTATCTCATATCTATCTATCTGTCTGTCTGTCTGTCTGTCTGTCTGTCTGTCTGTCTGTCTGTCTATCTATCTCATATCTATCTATCTGTCTGTCTCTAACTCTATCTATCTATAAATAGATAGATAGATCAAGATAGATAAAAAGAGGTAGAAGTAAATAATAAAATATAGATAGTTTGGGTACTATTATTAAGGGGTGAGATTATGGTGATTTTACACTCACCGGGCCACTTTTTTTAGGGTACAACCATTGCAAAGTAACGGGTTGGCCCCCCTTTTGCCTTCAGAACTGCCTCAATTCTTCGGGGCTTTGATTCAACAAGTGTTGCAAACGATGCTAAATTGGAAACCAAGGGGCCCAAAGAGTGCCAAGAAAATATTCCCCACACCATGACACCACCACCACCAGCCTGAACCGTTGATACAAGGCAGGATGGATCCTGCTTTCATGTTGTTGACGCCAAAATTCTGACCCTACCATCCGAATGTCGCAGCAGAAATCGAGCTCATCAGACCAGGAAACGTTTTTCCAATCTTCTACTGTCCAATTTCGATGAGCTTGGGCAAATTGGAGCCTCAGTTTCCTTTTTCTTAGCTGAAAGGAGTGGCACCCGGTGTGGTCTTCTGCTGCTGTTAGCCCATCTGCCTCAAAGTTTCGCCGTACTGTGCGTTCAGAGTGCTCTTCTGCCTACCTTGGTGTTTAACGGGTGCTATTTTAGTCACTTTTGCCTTTCTTTCCGCTCTAACCCGTCGGCCCATTATCATTTGACCTCTGCCATCAACAAGGCATTTTCCGCCCACAGGACTGCCGCTCACTGGATGTTTTTTCTTTTTCGGACCATTCTCTGTAAACCTAGAGATGGTTGTGCGTGAAAATCCCAGGAGGATTAGCTAGTTTCTGAAATACTCAGACCAGCCTCTCTTGGCACAATACAACAACTTGCCACGTTCAAAGGCACTCAAATCACCTTTCTTTCCATACTGATGCTCGGTTTGAACGCAGGAGATTGTCTTGACCATGTCTACATGCCTAAATGCACTGAGTTGCCGCCATGTGATTGGCTGATTAGAAATTAAGTGTTAACGAGCAGTTGGACAGGTGTACCTAATAAAGTGGCCGGTGAGTGTATATATTGCTTGTTAATCCCTACAATAGGGTATGCTATTCTTGCACCTGAGTGTGCACCCTCAGCCTGTGGGCCTCATTTGATGCTACAGTTGTGCCCATGCTTTACATACAAGCAATTAAGCGTACAGAACAATGTTATAATCCCAACTCTAAAATGAAATATTGTGACTTTCTACTGATAAAATGTTCTCCAAATATTTAACTAACAGTAAAAAAACCTCAAAAAGTAAAATAACCTCGTGAGAGGAGCATATCATTTTGCAGCTATTTTAAGCCCCATAACTCACTCTGTCTATTCTCCTGATATTTTTTTTTTTAATTCTACCTGCTTTCCAAGGAAGCCAAACATTCCAGCTCACTTTTTCCACAGCGCGCCATTTTACACATAAACTTTTTATTTTTTTGCCGAGGCAGCTGTCTCGCAATTAATTTAGTTTAGTTTAGTTCTTCTAATTTGTAAGTAGCTTACACGGGATGTTTGTGTTTTCCCTACAGCAACCAGACAAAAAGAAAACAGGCCCCGCTCGGCCCCCGAGCCATTGAATAGCTGTCTTATGTGGCAGATCATTCTTTCATCTTTCTACCCTCTGAATACGGTAACGGCTGAGTAATGCTGCGCCGATCTGGTAGAGGACCAAAAGTGAGGCAATTATTCCTATGTTAATTAAATATTTTCATAGTCAGCGGTTGTTTGGTAACAGGAGGTCTGCTTTCCAAAAACGACATTTTACTGCAGGTAAAGCTTGAAATGTCCGACTGACGTGCTTCCAATTATCCCGAGACTTTCATAAATCCCCAGACCACTGAATCATTAATAGGTAAATAACTCATTCATTGACTAATACTGAGATACAAGGCTACACGCGATTAGCTGCATTTTCCCTGATCACATTAGCCACGGGTCACTGCTAAAAAAGCCTTTTTACGTTTGTCCTACAAGCGGCTTAGGTTTTATTTTCCGCTGCTCCCAAGTGAAAGGAAAACGTCCTTGATTTTGCATTGAAAAATGGTTGTTTTAGGGAAAAGAAACCAGAATAGATGCCGTAAACGCCACGTGGGCAATGGGGATGCGCCGTGTAATTGGACTGCCATCAACACAGCTATCTTATGTCTATAAATGAATCTCAAGCTGTTGGAATTTTAAAAGAGCCTTTGTGAACCTGGGAATGGATCAGCAGTGAACATTAGTGTCAATCAAACATAAGCAGCCCACTGAGCTTAGTTGGCAGACGCAATTCGCATAAATATTACTATGGGTACAATTTGAAATAATATTTCTGGCTCAGCTGGCAGGCACAATCCAAGTAACAATACCCATAAACCAGCTGGTAGATACATTATAAAGTCATCTTGTTTCTAGTGCATTATGTACAAAGCAATGAATATCTTCTATTGCAAGTTAATTTACTTGAAATAGTGAAGTTATACCAGCTCGTCTAAAATGACAGCCCGTATGATGTGTAGCGAGGGTTCACGGAAAATCCAGAAGGCCACCGGCTGAAGACGGGTACAAGTAGGACCAATAAGGTCAAATCCAGCTCCATATTAAAGGGAATGTGTCATCAAAAAATGACTTATTGTTTAAGTCCCATTTTTATTTAAAACACATTTTTTAGGAATTTTTGGTTTTTTTTTTATTTTTCATATGACTTTCAATATTTTTTAATAATTCTTAAGTCTTGCAATTTTCACTTTGGCCACTAGGCCTTGTTTGCACTGCTTTAACAGCAGTCAGAGAGATGCTTTACAGTAGCTTCATGCACATAGGAGCCTTAAGACTGACTCAGATCCATTCACCTTTATAGGAGAGTTTTCTAGGCTCTGTGACCTGGAAAGAAATCAGTGTGCAGGGAGGTGAAACGGTGAACTGTGACCATCTCCTCTTGTGACTGGTGGATCCTGTGTTATCTATTCACACTGGTGTCTCCTTTCACTTTGACCATCTTTGTGCTGATAATGAGCAGACAACTGAGAATCTTTCTGTACAGAACAGGAAGTGTCAGACTATTATCAGGCTTATTGACCAAAGTGAAAACTGCAGGACTTAAGAATTATTAAAAAATACTGAAAGTGATATGAAAAATTAAAAAAAAAACAACCAAAAATTCCTAAAAAATGTGTTTAACATAAAAATGGGACTTAAACAATGACTCATTTTTTAATGACACATTCCCTTTAAGTCCATAATTGCTTTTATTGTAGAACCATAAAAATACAGTAGCGATAGTCAGTTAAGGCTGACGCGTTTCGAGTGTGTACCACCCTTAATCTTAACACGTTAAATCATTTTTTACTTTCCACTGAGCTTAGTTGGCAGACGCAATTCGCATAAATATTACTATGGGTACAATTTGAAATAATATTTCTGGCTCAGCTGGCAGGCCCAATACAAGTAACAATACCCGTAAACCAGCTGGTAGATACATTATAAAGTCATCTTATTTCTAGTGCATTATATACAAAGCAATGAATATCTTCTACTACAAGTTATTTAACTTGAAATAGTGAAGTAATACCAGCCTAAAATGACATAGCGAGGGTGCACGGAAAATCCAGAAGGCCACCGGCTGCAGACATGTACAAGTAGGACCAATGAGGTCAAATCCAGCTCCATATTAAGTCCATAATTGGTTTTATTGTAAACCCATAAAAATACAGTAGCTCTAGTCAGTTAAGGCTGACGCGTTTCGAGTGTGTACCACCCTTAATCGTAGCACGATAAATCATTGTTTACTATCCAACCTAACCAGTGATTGTACTTCATAAGTAAATGTACAAAAGCAAAAAAAAAAAAAAAAAGAATTTTCAATCACACAAGTCAGAACATGCTACGTTTCATCACCTCCATGGAGCCATTTTCAAGTTACATGGAGGAGCTAAAACATACTAGAGCATCTCAAAAAATTAGAATTTTATTAAAAATGAAAAGGGTTCTCCAGGACTATCTTTGTGAGTGCTGCTATTTTTCTCATATGGATATCTAATTTTGGAACCTTTTACCAAGCTCATATTTTTTGCTGGCACCCCACTATTATTTATCAAGGAAGTGCTGCTCTTTTTTTCTGTGGACTATTTATCTATCTACCTCTATTCATATATCTAGATCTATCTATCTATCTATCTATCTATCTATCTATTCTATCTATCTATCTATCTCTCTCTCTCTCTCTCTATCTCTCTCATATCTATCTATCATCTATCTATCTACTTCTATTTATATATATAGATCTGTCTATCTATCTATCTATCTATCTATCTATCTATCTATCCATCCATCTATATATCTATCTATATCTATGTACCTCTATTTATATATCTAGATTTGTCTATCTATATACTAGTGCATCTGAAAAAATTAAAATATCATTGAAAATAAAAGGGGTTCTCCAGGACTATCTTTTTATTTGTTATGGGATTTACAAATGTATTATATTAAACCATGTAATTCAGACAGTATTGAGTCTATATAATATATGGGTTTCTCTATTTTACTTCAGTTATTGACATCAATGATCTTTTCAGTGATATTCTAATTTTTTGAGATGCATTAGTAGCATGTACTGACTTGGATGATTAAATTATCCTTTTTTGATTTTTGGTGGTGCTGGTTTTTTTGCTGCTTTTTTTGTACTATGGAGGATTGAGGTCTTTACTTCTAAGCGTACACAACTTGATTATTGTGTTTATATTTTAGCAGTGCTGTATCCTTAAAAAAATTTGTGGGGTTTGGTTGTAAGTAAATGTAGACTGAAAGATAATTCTAATTGCCAATGTTTGGACAGAAATAAATGTATAGACAAAATTAAAAATCGAACTGATTAAAAGTTTTGTCCAGTGGAAAAAATTTATTTTCAAAAAATCATCTTTGCCATAGTTAGGCAATTTTCATTACAATTTTCATTACATTTTCTATGGGCTTCTTGCAATTCTACATCAGCAGTTTGGGGACTGTAATTTCAATAGTTCTGTGTGCAGACAATCTGTAAATGCTCTGTGTTAAGCCCAGGAGATCAGGTGACCAAAGGAGTTTGGTTTTACTCAAGACAGGCTTCGAAGCCACACCCTCTTAGTTTCCCAACACTCTCAACTTGAGGAAGGAAACAGGGGTTGTGCATTGACGTTAGAAGACAACAAACAGCAAAAGATCCTGAGGATTTTACCTTTAGACTTTGTCTACACAGTACAGGATTACAGTCGGATGTTTAATCAAATTCAGTATTTAGAATCTGCCAAAATTCTGGCGTTAACAAGTGCCCAGAGAATGCAATAGAAAATCCGTGCTGAAGACTACACAGCACAGATTTTCTACTGTGGGATTTCTAACCCGCTGGAAGACAGAACATGTTCTATCTCCTAGGGTATTCCCTTACAGTCAATGTACTGGGTCAGTAGGAAATCTGAAACCCGACCGCTTTTTTTGTGCAAACCCGCACCAAAACAGCAGTATAGTGATGTTAAAATGCTGTCAGATTTTCGATGCCATTTTAACATGTGCTGTGTAGACATAGCCTCACAAGGCAAAATGAAACCGCTTCCACACAGGAAATGCTACTGCTCAGCTGCAGAGAAGAGAGGCTGCATACAGTACAGAAAAAGGATTTTTTTTTTTTTTTTTTTTTTTTTATACTGGAACATCCCCTTAATGCCTAGCTTATCTATGACTTCAGCACACAACTAAGTGTATGATCAGTTACAAATTATGTAAACTCTCTCTGCTTCCTTTTAAATTAATGTGGTCAAAAAGATTTTTTTATTGCGATCTCTATTGCACATATCATATAATAACTACAGGGGCTTGGAGACATTCCCTTTATTTTCACAGGCTAAGACTGGCCCATAGGGAAATGGGTTATTGGGGCCCTGGGGATAGGCAAGGTAGAGAAATAGAGGCAGAAAGAAAGAGGCAGAGTGCAAGACCCATCTACCGTATATGCAGTCATGTACAAAATCAACTCCATTGGTGGGCCCCAAGAATGAACTCCATTAGTGGGCTTCAAAAATCAACTCCATTGGTGGGCCCCAACAATTAACTCCATTGGTGGGACCCAAGAATCAACCCCATTGGTGGGCCCCAAGAATCAACCCCATTGGTGACCCCCAAGAATCAACTCCATTGGTTGGCCCCAAGAATCAACTCCCTTGGTGGGCCCCAAGAATCAACTCCATTGGTGGGCCCCAAGAATCAACTCCATTGGTTGGCCCCAAGAATCAACTTCATTGGTGGACCCCAAGAATCAACTCCATTGGTGGGCCCCAAGAATCAACTCCAATAGCAGGCCACAAGAATCAACTTCATAGGTTGGCCCTAAGAATCAACTCTATTGGTGGGCCCTAAGTATCCCAGCCCCATACTGTATTGGCCTAAATATAGGTCTTTTAAAAACCCATCTGCCTATGATACCCAGGATCCTATAAAATGTCCTAGAAACAAGGCATGGATAACCTGACGTGCATGCCCTTTCAAAGTTCTTCATGACAGAGTGTGAGACTGAAGAAGAGGCAAGTTGCCTTTAAAATGTGTGATTCAAGTGAAACAAAAAACTGAACTTTCTTTTTGGGGTTCCTACACCGATGCTGGTATACTGGTCTTTTAAGTGGTTGCTCTGGATCAAAAATGTCCTTTTTTATCTTTGTTGGTTCCTTCCACTGTCTGTTTTCTACTACTTTTTATTGTTTAGTTTATAGGGATCTCAGACAACACCCGTCCATTTTCTACACAGGTGCAGATGGTGTATAAGGGGACCCCAGTTCTTCCACCTCCCTCTATCCAACATTGATATCATATCCTGTCAATATACTATTAATGTCTGAGATGGGAAGACCCCTTAAAGAGTAGGAATGATTTAGAGCCAGTTCAATTTCCATGTTTTTGAGTAAATTCATTTTGTAATCTTTATATCCAACATGACTTCTACCTTCTTTTAAAAGGGCAATAAATAACAAAAAAAGGGAATTTAAAAAAATATAAGTCAGAGGGCTCGGCATCAGCCTTTGAAAATTACAAAGAGCTTAATAAAATCTGTAAAAAAGTGAGAAAAGAAGCTAAAATTTAAAATGAAAGGCAGGTGGCCAAGGACAGCAAGACTTACCCCAAGAAATTCTTTAAGCATATAAATGCCAAAAAGCCAAAGTCGGAGCATGTAGGACCCTTAAAAAACTGTAATGGGGAGCTGGTCACTGGGGACCAGGAGAAGGCAGAGGTACTAAATAGGTTCTTCAGCTCAGTATATACTAACGATGAGAAAGCAGTTGATGGGGGGAGGGCCCAGTGCAGATGTAGGTGGTGCCTTTACTGTTAATACATCATCTGCTATAATTGATTGGCTCAGTGTAGAAATGGTCCAAGCCAAGTTAAATAAGCTTAATATGAACAAGGCTCCAGGCCCTGATAGCATACACCCAAGAGTTCTTAAAGAGCTCAGCTCGGTTATCGGTGTGCTCCTGTATATGATATTTAGAGATTCTCTGGTGACTGGTATAGTGCCAAGCTATGCAGGGTAGTGCAATCAATAGATGATGCTCATAAATTGCAAGCAGACCTGGACACACTGAGTATTTGGGTATCCACTTGGCAACTAAGGTTCAATGTGGATAAATGTAAGGTTCTGCATCTGGATACGAATAATCTACAGGCATCATATGTCCTAGGGGGAGAAAAACTTGGAGAGTCGCTTGTTGAGAAAGATCTAGGCGTCCTTGTAGATCATAGACTACAGAATAGCATTCAGTGTCAATCAGCTGCCTCTAGGGCAAGTAAGATATTGGCATGTATTAAAAGAGGCATGGACTCGCGGGACAAGGATGTGATTCTACTGCTGTACAAAGCATTGGTGCGACCTCAATTAGAATATGCTGTTCAGTTCTGGGCTCCAGTTTATAGAAAAGATGTAATGGAGCTAGAGAGAGTACAAAGATGAGCAACCAAACTTATAAGGGAAATGTAGTATCTTAGTTATGAGGAGAGGTTAGTAGAATTGAACTTATTTAGTCTTGAGAAAAGACGGCTTTGGGGGGGATATGATTAATTTATATAAATATATAAATGGTCGCTACAAAAAGTATGGGGAAAAATTATTTCATGTAAAGCCCCCTCAAAAGACAAGGAGACATTCCCTTCAGCTACAGAAAAAAAAGGATTCAATCTCCAGAGGAGAAAAGCCTTCTTCACTGTATGAACTGCAAATCTGTGGAATAGCCGCCTGAGGAGCTGGTCACAGCAGAAACAGTTGGGAGTTTCAAGAAAGGCTTAGATATCTACCTGAAACTAAGGAATATTAATATGTATGTAGCTATGTAAAATTCTGGATCCTGGCTGGTGGAGGTTCTGGGGTCAGAGATGGGGTCTCCCCTGGAACAGATTGGTTCTTGCCTTGTGGGTTTCAGGGCATTCACCAGTGGGGAGGCTGGGCTTAAAATCCTTGTCTCCCTCCCTTCACCCACATTTTCCCCACCCTTGGTTGAACTTGATGGACACGGGTCTCTTTTCAACCGTACTAACTATGTAACTATGTAACTATATCCGTCTAGCTTTTTATTTTTCATTTTGTGCAGGTGGTAATAAAAGTACAAGAAATTTCCAGTCAGTTCTATTCACTTTCCCCAAACATCAGCTATGACTAGGTTACTTAGCACATTCGTACGTATTTTCTTACACTACATTTTTTTTTGGTTAATTTGGGTCAAACTAGAAAATAATGTTCTGGGAAGGACAATCCCACCTCCTTTCATTCATCTCTTCATACTTAGTATGTTTAGGAGATCTTTATTGGATAACTCCATTGAACTGAGTTAACGTTTACCCGTGCACAGTTCCTGAAGCTACACTTTCAGATGTGGTAGACCACATCATATAAATTCCTCTGCAAAATAGAAAAAATATATTGAAAAGCTCATTGCATCCTAAGAACGGCAACAGAATGCAGCTTTCTTGTAAATGATCAGACCAAACCACTAACTAGAGGAAGCCTTTTCCTGTAATGTGCGTATAATGAAGGAAATAACATTGTGGTATAGAGATGTAGTCAGAAGTCCAGAATATTTTATTATTCCTGCTTCCCAGATGACAGGAAAGATGGCATTTACAATTATTAGTAACAGTTTTAGCTCTTTTTACCTGTTATAATCACATTTTTACCATTCTGTTCTAGTAAACAAAGACCTGAAGCTATGAGATGCCCCCAAGCCGTGAAGAATCTCTTTAAAAATGAGATACAATTTATTAGGTTTTAGCCATTGTGTTTTTTTCACTTTGTTTAAAAAAGGTCTACAACAAATTGTGTGATTAAATTCCTTAAAGACTTCAGGCCATTACTAATCCTTTAGTGACAGCACCAATAAGGAGAAAACCTGCAGAACACCCCAGTGCCTGATTTCTATTACATTTTGAGATACGGAAGTAAAAGGATTAAAGATTGGATTGAAATAAGTCTTCACAGAAATCATTTTTAAAGAGAATTGTTTTCGGAGTTACCATGGGCATTGCTTAGCAATGTTCAGCCGGTGGCTGCAGACAATGATCTGAAGTTAGCTTGATACCAGACAAGTGATAACATCTTAAGTTGGGACATTCAGCTAAACCTACAGGGGCCCATGGTGATCCACGGTTGATGATGGCTAAAGCAAGAAACAATACTGAGAGGATTGTGGCAGAACTTTTTAAAGGAGTATCCCCGTTTCGGATATTTACGGCATATTGATATGATATACCGTTATGGGAAAGGAGCTGAGAAGCTCAAGCGCTCTCTATTGGATGTAACAAATCCTCAATTTGCTTTTGACCCACTGGGTCTTTGGAAAGCAAAAAGGGATGTTAGCCAAGCCAGCATTACTCATCTGCATATAGCCGTTTCAGGGTGTTTGCCCCTCGTCAGTGCAGAGCAGAGTGATGCTGGGTGGCTGTGTGGGAGGCAATGAGTGGCTCAGAAAGGGAAGATCTCTCCTTAGGGAGAGCGCCATATAGGCGTGTGGAGATCCGAGATTGCCTTTTGCACTCCACGAAGCATCTGCATATCACAAGGCATTATGGGAAAGGAGCTGAGAAGCTCAAGCGCCTTCTATTGGATGTAACAAATCCTCAATTCGCTTTTGACCCACTCGGTATTTGGAAAGTAAAAGGGATGTTATCCAAGCCAGCATTACTCATCTGCATACAGCCATTTCGGGGTGTTTGCCCCTCGTCAGTGCAGAGCATAGCGATGCTGGCTGGTTGTGTAGGAAGCAATGAGTGGCTAAGAAAGAGAAGATCTCTCCTTTGGGAGAGCGCCTATATGGGCGAGTGGAGATCCGAGATTGCCTTTTGCACTCCACGAAGCATCTGCATATCCCAAGGCATTATGGGAAAGGAGCTGAGAAGCTCAAGCGCCCTCTATTGGATGTAACATATCCTCAATTTGCTTTTGACCCACTGAGATGTTAGCCAAGCCAGCATTACTCATCTGCATACAGCCGTTTCGGGGTGTAGTTGAGTAAGGCTGGCTTGGCTCTGCACTGCTTCATGGGACTCTTGCACTCTGCTTTTTGCCTCTCTTTCTCTGCCTTTGTCCCTAAAAAGCAGCCCCAGGCCTGCCATGCCATGGGGACCACCATGCCCAGGTGCCCACCGGGAGTTTCCCCATCTCTCCTGTGGGCCAGTGTGAGCCTGCTGTATATACAGATAATGCTAACACAAAAACTTATCAGCAGCACTCTACAGACGCTAAAGGTGCCATGTTAGAAAAGAGGCGCCGCCGCACCAGTTTTAAGGTGCATAGGTAAGGTGTATAGTGCGCCAGAATGAATGAACCTGTCAAAAATCTAGACTGTGGTCTACCTTGCATAGCATAATTGATGCACCTAATCTAGGCACATATCATATCATTGGTAGCACATTTGATGCATCTACTTTAGGCGCATTCCACTGCGTTGTGCCGGGCACATAATGCGCCTAGTTTTGGTGTACACCAGTTCATTTATATAAAGAATATGGCGTCAACAGTATTTTGGTGCAAAATATACCAAAAAAATGGTGCAGCCCTAATGGGACATGTCACCCTAACCGTTTAGCTGTGTGTTAGCGTTTGTGGAGTACTGATGATATGCTTTGTGTTTTGCATTGTTTGTGGCCATGTCAGAGTGCCCCTATGCCATTCTTCTATAAAATTATTTTGGATGTGCTCAACATTTTTTTGTTTTTTTAACCGACAATACCGTCTGCCTCAAGCTCTAAGGGCCTCATGTATGAAAACTGTCTAGGTCTAAGACTTTCTTTGTTGCCTATAATAACCAATCAGAGCTCATAGCCACCAATCAGAGCGACCCTTTTAATTTTTTCAGAGCACCATATCAAATGAAAGGGGCGCTCTGATTATTTACTATGGACAACACAGAGGGCCACAGGATTAGTAGTAACCTATTGGCAAAAAAGTGAGTTTTAGGCCTAAACAGTTTTCATACATGTGGCCCAGAAAGTCTTAGACCCAGACAGTTTTCATACATGTCCCATACCTCCCAACTGTCCCTATTTGGGAGGGACAGTCCCTATTTTCAACCCTTGTCCCTCTGTCCCTCTCAGTGCTATAAATGTCCCTCTTGTTCATTTAAGAAATAGATTTTCATCAATAAACTGACTCTCTTGCTTTACAAAGTATCTGATTGCTTTCTCGCTGTATATCACATAACAACTTCCTTAATATTTCATCATTGGCTACAATGCAATCCTGAAAATGTCTCCCTTTTTGGCAATCTAAAAAGTTGGCATGTACGTATTTGGGCGTGGTTAGAGGCGTGCCTTTGCATGATGTCACATGTTTGGGTGTGGTTGGAGGCGTGGTCTAATATGTCCCTCTTTGCAAAATCTAAAAGTTGGGCGGTATGATGTCCCCCTAAGTTTTTTTAACATAATAAAATTAATAACTGCAACATTTATAAATCAGAACAAAACTAAAAACGTACTTAAATTGACACTTCCATCAGAAAGGAATATTTTTGTTTAAATCAATAACCTGTTTCCCCGAAAATAAGACCTAGTGCATTTTTTTATGCAATTCAGAGTTTGGCTGCTTATGCTGATGGTTGTGATGAGATCACTACAGAATATTAATACATGTGGATGTTTTGTTCAACAATAAATGTGAATTCTTGTTCATAGAAAAAAAAAACATCCCCTAAAAAGAAGTCTTAGTTCGTCTGTAGGAGCAAAAAAATTAATATAGGACACTGTCTTACTTTCAGGGAAACACGGTATCCCTGGAAAACATTTTTTTTTAGGATTCATGGCAGTATTTTTGTTTAATTTCAGCAGTCCTGTGCAATTAAAATTAAATATAAAAACTTGTCCTTTCATAGCGATAAATATTACAGAGGTAAAACTCCTGAATGGCAGGGCAGACTAGCTTTATTTTATTGTTGGTGCGGCTTATCTGCATACAGTCTCATTACAAAAGGTAGGTAATGACAGAATGATCGCTTTATTATTCTCTGGATAGGGACAGATAGCATTAAACCAGACAGGGCAATAACAAGAGCAGTACATGAAAAGATAAAGAGTTTATCTGTATCCAGCTTTCTAAACACTTAATAGGTGCTCTCTGACTATAGCCAGCCCCCAAAAAGAAGCATCAAGCAATCCTCTCACTGCTGTGCTATCAGAGTTCACAGAGTAGAAGTCAGAGACAAACCAGGAAGTAATGTACCTACAAGAACTTTAAAAAATTGACCACCCAATTAAGAAAAAAAAAAAAAAAATCCATATAATAGTTGCATATGTGAAAAAAATTTTTTATGGTAAAATAACATGCACAAGACAGGGCTTCTTAAGTATATGGCTTATACATTTGCAGCTTATAACACTACCTCTCATTATCATTCATGAATGTGTCTTTAAATACTACTGGAAGTGTTTGGGATCCGATGTTATGTGTATGGGGTCATCCTGACTGTCCCCAGTGGCAGATTTTGAGGGATTAAGGATCTGACAAGTTTAATTATAACCTGCCTGACCCCGTCATTGGCCGTCATTGTATCTGGAGACGGCTTCTCTCCCTTTTTCCTATTCAATAAGCATAAGCTTTTGGCTAAGCTGAGCATGCATGTTTTTGGGGAGCTTGGGGAGAGACAGCTGTTGGCTTAGTTGAATAAATTTTGCTTATGAACTTATCAAAATATTGCATTAAATATGAGTAAGAAATGCAGAACAAGTAGGTTTAGGAAGAATAAAAACCTTGTAGGAAGGAAGGCATCGTGATTGATAAAAACAGGAATTCTCTTTGTACATTGACTGATATTGTTGCTTTTATGAAATCAGGTGACAGAAAATCCAAGGGGACAACAGAAACATAGCATTACCTTTAAACACAGCCCATCAGTTTTGACCACCCCCAGATTTGCTGTAGAAGCTTAAAGGAGTTGCCTCACCATGTTGTTTCACAGAGCCACAGCCAGCTTCAGACTCACACTTCCTGGTCAGGCTGTGGGTGGTTCTATAGTAGTGATTGGCATATCAGCTCTGCTATTCCTAGCTGATTCTATTAGATTGACATGACTGCTGGAGATTTATAAATAACAGTGTACAAGGCTACAAAGCTCTAAGGCATAAAACATCTAATTAACTTAGGTAAGTAAAGCTTCTGTGCTAGAGATAAGACTCAGCAGAGAGTGACTCATCATGGTCCGACTGACTGACAGCAGCTTGGAGCAATAAGAGATTAGAGAAAACAGGGAGAGATGGTCTGTAACCTAGAGAAACTTATGTACACTAGCAGTAGATAAAACCTTTTCTTGAACAAAGCAAAATCAACACAGCATTGTATTTGGTAATTGGCTGTATTTACTTTTCCCTACATGTTAAAAGCTAATAATTTTGGTGAGAAATCCTATTTAACTAATTCCACTAAATGATGCTAGCCTCGCCCCGAATGGGTCTGGATTAATAACATAGCAAATACAGTTGGAAAAAGAAAGAAACACGGAAAACTAAGGTGATGGACTATGGTTTTCCACATATCTCACTGCCAAAATAAACACAAAAACCCTGGATACGATTATACCTTTAAAACTTAACTTTCAATCTAAGCTATTTATAAACTAACATAAAAATCAGGATCTCATGATTTATTAGATTCAAAGATAATTTAGATACAAGAATAGGGTCAAAAAATACCACCAGGGCACATTAAGCCCAGATATACACAATGATACAAAAGTACAAATGTACAGAAAAGTCTTCTATTTCAGCACACAAGGTGCATATACTCACAACACCAGATTGAGTCTTATATTTCAGCTCCAAAGGATGAACCATCCCATCACGGGGAATTTAACAGCGTCTCCCTAGATTGACCCTAATACACCTAGTTGAGGAAAAAGTAGGTTCATCACCCTGAGAAGGGCGGCCCAACACTTGATGACTAATCCATTAAAAATCCTCTGTCCTTGCTCTGTCAAGAATGATGATAATGATGCAGCAAATATATTTATTAAAGATATTCCATGTGCAAGCTCATGGTCCTTAATCCTTAGTCATTGGGATCATTATTCTCTCGACTCCAACTCTGATAATCAAAAAAAAAAAATCCCTCAATCAAATCTCCAGAAGCTAGTCTCCATAACTTGTAATACTAGATTTTTCAAGAAAGGGATCTAAGGTCATACATACAGGGCAGTGTAGAGCCAATACCACAAGTCTGGCTCAGGCACCACCTTTACCCTGGTCTGGCTGTCCTTCTGCAGGGCATACATACAGGGCAGTGTAGAGCCAATACCACAAGTCTGGCTCAGGCACCACCTTTACCCTGGTCTGGCTATTCTTCTGCAGGTCATACATACAGGGCAGTGAAGAGACAATACCACAAGTCTGACTCAGGCACCACTTTTACCCTGGTCTGGCTGTTCTTCTGCAGGTCATACATACAGGGCAGTGTAGAGCCAATACCACAAGTCTGGCTCAGGCACCACCTTTACCCTGGTCTGGCTGTTCTTCTGCAGGTCATACATACAGGGCAGTGTAGAGCCAATACCACAAGTCTGGCTCAGGCACCACCTTTACCCTGGTCTGGCTGTCCTTCTGCAGGTCATACATACAGGGCAGTGTCGAGCCAATACCACAAGTCTGGCTCAGGCACCACCTTTACCTGGTCTGGCTGTTCTTCTGCAGGTCATACATACAGGGCAGTGTAGAGAAAATACATAAGTCTGGCTCAGGCATCACTTTTACCCTGGTCTGGCTGTTCTTTCTGCAGGTCATACATACAGGCAGTGCAGACCCAATACGACAAGTCTGGCTCAGGCCCCACCTTTACCCTTGTCTGGCTGTTCTTCTTCAGGTCATACATACAGGGCAGTGTAGAGCCAATACCAAAAGTCTGGCTCAGGCACCTACATTACGCTGGTCTGTCTGTTCTTCTGCAGGTCATACATACAGGGCAGTGTAGAGCCAATACCCCAAGTCTGGCTCAGGCACCACCTTTACCCTGGTCTGTTCTTCTGCAGGTCATACATACAGGGCAGTATAGAGCCAATACCACAAGTCTGGCTCAGGCACCACCTTTACCCTGGTCTGGTTGTTCTAACTGTTCTGTGCCAAAGTTTTGGTGTCAAAGAATCATAAATGTGTCTACTTCTACTAATGTGGTGCGAAGCCCCCAATACGCCCCAAATCTTTGGTGTTCTAAAAAGTGTCTTTGGCGCGTCCCGAGGCACTTATCGTGTCAAAGTTTGGAGTACGCCTGTACATACAACTATAGAATGGGTCTACTACAGTTTTTTGAGGCCAGAATTCTGGCGCAGCCCCCTTCATACATGTCGTCCATACTGTACAAAGCCAGGTAAAGCTTTATTCAGATCTGCATCGGAGGCTCCATTTGGAACCTCTGTCGCGTGTTCCATCAGGAGTGACAAAAAAAATAGTGCAGCAAGCTACACTACTTTTTCTGTCCAGACAACGGAAACCATTGCGATAATTCGACGAAATCATTGTAATTAGCAGGGTCCATCGGGCACTGTTGGCTTCCGTTGTCAATAGTGTTGAGCGATTTTTATCGACAAAGTTGAAATCGGCAAGGTTTTTATGGTGATCGATATTTCCAGATCATGCGATAATTAAGGTTAAAATCTGTGCATCATCTATTAAGATCGCGCCTTTTTCGGCGCTTCCTGTAATTTTGGCGGCCAGCAAATCAGATTACAGAATAGAGCAGGGTGAGATGTGTGTGCGACGTCATGACTGGGATGTGTATGGTTGCGATTGGCTGGAAAAATCACATGACCTCGTTTTACATAGAACAGCGTTTCCTGTTTCAGCCTCAGTGTCTCTCAGCGTCTCATAGGGATAGGACCTGCGCTCTGCCTCTGGCCAAACAGCTCAGCGAAATTAGTCTATTTCTGCACAGAGAAACCTCTACTATTAGCTGTGATCCTTCCAATTTAGTTAGATTAGAGATTTGAAGATTTTATGTAGTTAGCTAGAGAATTTTAAAGCAGCATCTACCGCTGTAAATTCACGGCGGTGGGAGCGGGGGGGCCCGCGGGCGAACACAGACAAGCTCTATCTATAAAGAACACTGGATAAAGTTCACCAAGACTTAGTGTAGACATTGTAGTGGAATATCTTTATTATTAACAGTTTGCTATTGAAATATTTCCTGGATATTGGGCAGCCTGAACTTATATTGGATACACATCATTTCTAGTAACTGCAGGTCTCTTTGTTAGCTGCAAAACTCCACTTTTATTATCAGTTTACATTTCAGATAGGTGTTCATTTTCATTTTACCCATTACACCTGTGACTGTTGATATATCCACCTTGCAGTTAAATTACAATACAGCAATCTTGTAGTCAGCACAGGTTGTTTGTTGCCAAAAATACCGTGTATCGTACGAAAACATAACAGTTACGTGTTTTTTGACTTTTGCACACCCAGCATTGTTCATTGACGCAGCATCTACGTAAATCTTAAAACAGCAATTCTATATTCACCACAGGTGAATTGAAAGGTGCAAAAAATACCGTATAATATAACAAAACATACCAGTTACGGTGTTTTTGACTTTGCACACCCAGCATTGTTCATTGACGCAGCATCTACGTAAATCTTAAAACAGCAATTCTATATTCACCACAGGTGAATTGAAAGGTGCAAAAAATACCGTGTATCATACGAAAACATAACAGTTACGTGTTTTTTGACTTTTGCACACCCAGCATTGTTCATTGACGCAGCATCCACGTAAATCTTAAAGCAGCAATTCTATATTCACCACAGGTGAATTGAAAGGTGCAAAAAATATCGTTTATTATACCAAAACATAACAGATACGTGTTTTTTGACTCTTGCACACCCAGCATTGTTCATTGACGCAGCATCCACGTAAATCTTAAAACATCAATTCTATATTCACCACAGGTGACTTGAAAGGTGCAAAAAATACTTTGTATCATACGAAAACATAACAGATACAGACATAACAGACTCCTTTTCCCGGCACTTTTTAATCTGGGGGTCAGACAGGTTTAATGGTCATACTGCGGTCCAGGACAGATATAGTCAATGTCCAGTGAAACTAAAATGGTGGTTGAAAGACTCCTTTTTGCGGCACTTTTAAATCTGGGGTCATGCAGGTTTGGGCTCATGCTGCGTTCCAGGACAGGGATATTCAATGTCCAGTTCAAGTAAGATGATGGTTCAAATCCTACTGCCTTCTGGCACTTTTTCATTTGTGGGTGATGCAGGTTTAAGGGTCATGCTGTGGTACAAGACAGGGATAGTGAATGGTCTGTGACTTTTTTTCTGTGACTTTTATAACCTAAGTGTGTTGCCTAAGATGTAGGACGTATCCATTTGACTGTGGTGGAGGTTATTTTCAGCTTCTCCAGCCTTGTTTGGTGTAATAATGAAGGTGTTGTTGCTCTCCCATAGACTTTAATGGTCATCGCGCATAATCGATGCTCACTATCGAAAAAACCTTATCGATAGCGGCCGACTATCGACTATCGATCGATCTCAATAGCCAACGCAATCGCTCAACACTAGTTGTCAATTGGATCCTTTTGTGTCCATTTTCACTTCCGATGCAGATGTCGACCAAGTCTAATTGTACTAATGTTTTTATCTATTCACTGTTTATGTCTACTCACTACATGTAATGTGGCTACTTATAACTATAATCACTAGGTTATATATTGTGTTACTTTAAATGTCATGAACTCTCGGGGAACATCGTAACCTGAGACTGAAATTTACTTACGTGTATTTACATTTTTTGAAGGCTTTAAATCTTGAAATATTATTTCTCTACTTTGTAAAATAAATGTCACTGACTGTTTGGGGAACTTGTAGAAAAGATTATATGCAGGACATATTAAATGAGTCCGTGACTAACAGGCTGTGACAGCCAAAGGGTTCAATCCTTTCAACACAACAGTCCCCTACGGGTGCAGCTATTTATTTCTCTGTTCCGTTATCACCTTGGAATTTTTATGGTTATTTTTTTTTTTAAGAATTCACATTTTGTTGTGTAAAACCCTTTTGTGACCTTATGCCAATTTTCAAATTTAATTAAAGCCATAAATAATCTTTATTCTATCCTAAAAGGTTTAATGTTTCTTACTTTTTATTATTATTGCCTGGAAATATTTCAAATTCCAAAGCTTGATGTGAGCTAACAACCAGGTATAAGTCAGTTAAATACGATTAAATAGAACAGCTTGCCATGAGATACCAGTCTTATTTTACCATAGTAAAACATGTAAAGCTACATAAATTGGGTTACATAACAATCAACTTCGAAAGAAATTTTCCACCTAAGTTCTAATGTTTTGTCATGTAATTCCAGAGCCTTTAAAAACGACGCGACCCAAAACCCTTATACTTTCAAGGTGGATTTTCAGCCTCACAAGTACAGGCAGTCCCCGACCCTTTCACGTTCCGACTACATCTGTCCCCTGTTACAAACCCGAGACTATGTGGCATGCTGGCACTGGTCCCAAGTTCCACAGCAGATAGTAGCTGTGGAACCACAAGTGCCAGCATGCCACAGCATCACATGAGGTGTAAATGAGGGGAAATCTCCTTAACAGGGGCACAGACAGCAAAACAAATTAAAAAACCCTTCGCTGCACTACCCAAAACTAAAAAAAAAAACTTTTGTGCTGGAATTATATTTACTAAATATACTTGTTCCTACTTACATACAAATTCACCTTAAGAAAAAACCTACAGTTCCTATCCCGTTCGTAACCCAGGGACTGCTTGTACATGTGCATTGCTGCACAAGCATTTTCTCAAATAATAGATGATTAAAATGTTCCTGATAACTTTTAAGTATAAGCTGCTGTGTGTACATGAGAAGTAGAACTATTTCTTTCCATTACATAACTTGTATCTGGCATATTTTCACCAGTCTGCCCATTTTTAAGGATTTGTCCCTGAGCTCAGCTCTAAACTGGATGAAACCCAGCTGCAATGATGTCTCCCACAGTGAAGAGGAGATCCTGCTCACTTGCAGGGCCATCTTTTCCTTTGGGGCACACTATGAGTTCCCGGGGGCTCCCAAGAAGGGGCCCCCAGGGGATATGTAGTCTCAGGAATCAAGACGTACCCGGGATCTTTTGGGTTTGGGCTTTGCTTTTTTAAGGGTTTATGCATTTTTAGGATGTGAAAAAACGTTAAATAAATGGGGAGAAAGGAGCCAAAGGCTCCCTTCTCTGTCAATTAGTCTTGTAGGCTGCGGTTGCCGGTGCCAAACTAAGTGGCGTGATAATATGAGTGAGCTTGGGGGTGACAAGAGGCATGGCCTAGTGTGATGTATTTGGGCAAAGTCCAATGCAGTGTTATGTCTGGTGGTCCATAATGTTGTTAAGACGGCTCTGCTCACTTGTATCACTATTGTACATTTCTGAACTAGAAAGGGAATTTTTAAAAAAGCATTTAAACATGAAAATGTGATCCAGACTGGGTTATATATAACACTTACTAGTTCTTTAAGCATCTTTGTGTTTGCCGCTCTCTGCTTAAGTCTCACCGTATGGCTAACTTCTTCTCCCCCTCCCCTTTCCATAGACTTCTATGGTCATCTGTAACCTGATCCCTCAATAAGCAAATCTGTCTCTTAATCAGGGGTGTAAACTCATTTTCACGAGGGCCACATTAACATTATGGTTGTCCTCGATAACCAGTTGAAGTGGACTAGAGTGCTTGGGTAGGGCTGTCACAGCTATGCCACCATCTGTGTGTTGCTAAATAGAGCAGCATAGAAGTGTGTGCTCGAGCTCTGAAATAAAAATGGTGCCCTATGCTGTTGCCTCTACCAAATGCTGATTGCATCCTCTGGGGAGAGTGGAGAGCCGGTCCTTTTGTGTATGGACTTTGTTGATTCTTGCTCAGTGTTTAAGATCTTAAGGGGCCACATAAAATGACATGATAGGCCAGATACGACCCAAGAGCCTTGAGTTCGACAAATGGATGCATTTTTGCAGTTTTTTCATAGTAAATGATGAGATGAGGTAGGAAGGAAAATTCTGTTATATAAAAATTTGATTTTTTTTTAGATTTTTTTTTTGCTAGTGCGTTGATTTTTGAAAATTTGGGGAAAAAGGGTTTTTGCTCTTTTAAAATTTGATTAATTTAAATTTTAAAATTTTATCATACATTTTACTTAAAAAAAAATTCCCAAAAAGCGATTATAATATTTTTTTAGACTGAAAAAACAGGCCTCTGCTTCGTTTTATATATATACATATAGACTGTAAAATTAATGTATATAATTAAAAAAAAGAAAAAGGTTAAGAAGGTTAAAAAGTTAACATCAATTTGACAGGAGATTTTCTTTAGTCTTAGGACCTTTTTACGGGGGAATCCTCATTTAGATAGAGCGGTAAAAGAAGAAAAGAATAATAGATGGGGCAAAAAAAAATTTGGGACAGATAACCAGGGCCATCTTTTCCATTGGACACAAGGCATTGCCGGAGGCCCCCAAGAAAGGGGGCCCCAAGTGGTTATGTATGCCCAGGAATACAAGAAACAACCCGGATCCCTTTTTTGGGCTTTGCTTTTTTTAATGTTGTGTTTTTTTGGGATGGGCAAACATTTAAAAAAACCATGTTGGAGAAGGAGCCAAAAGGCCCCCCAGCCCTGCCAAATAGTCTTGAGGCTGCGGTGGGGGGACAAAAGGGGCGTGAAACATGGGTGTGCTTGGGCGGGGGGGCTGAGGTTTGCCTTGTGTTATTCATGAAATTTTGGGCGGGCCCACTCAATCTATCCCAGGGCAATAATTTTTTGTTAAATGGCCAGCAGTTAAGCACCATGAAAGAAAGGGTACAGAATGTTGTGCCAACTTTTTCATGTTTTTCAATGGCTTTTGTTTAGAGCGAAGAGCAGTTAACAGAGAAAGCTATAATATCATGTTCAAGCTAAACTCTGCTACATCTGTAGGTTGTAAAACTGTGCTATTCACATTTCAATGTAGCTTGGACTTAAGAAACTTTCTTCCCCTGTCTGGCCCAAACACCCCTTTAAACCAAAGCGCTTAGTGCCAGATTAAATTTCCTTGGACCCAAAAAAGGGAAATTTTTTTTGGGGGGCCCCCCCA
>JAODAL010050927.1:0-27041 GCA_025379985.1 Phyllomedusa bahiana | reverse complement strand
GTCCCATTAATCACCACCAAGTCTAACATTCCAGTTTTTTTTAAACCAACCTTTTATGGGCCCCGTAAAAAATCTTTAGAAAAATCAAGATATATGACTTAGGGGCCTAAACCCAAACCGCCTAGAACTAACCTCCTCATAGAAGCTGATGAATCAGTTTGAAAAGGAACCGACCTTCATAAACCCAGGGGGGGAAGGTGTTATACATTCTTTTCAGTGAGATACCCCAGTATAGCATCTCTTAAAAAACCTTTAAACCAAATTTTACCTACAACAAAGGTTAAACTTACCGGCCTTTAGTTTCTAGGATCACTTTTTGATCCCTTTTTGAATATTGGCACCAAAATTTGCCATTCCCCCAAAACCTTTGATAAATACCTTTTTTTATTTTTATGGGTCCAAAAATAAAAAAAATGGGGGCCTATCACATTATTTAAATTTCCCATAGGACAAGGGGTGAAATGCCACCAGCCCTTTGTGTTTTGTCTATTTTTAAAATTTTTTTAAGACGGAGCTGAAATTTTTCCTGGGTTAGACAAGAAACATTTAGGTTTAAATTTACCTCACCTTCTGCTCATCAACAGAAAGGTCTTTTTTCCTTATTTAAAAAAATACAGTGGAAATTTTTTTTTTTTAAATAGGTTTGTTTTTTTCCTCATCGCCCCCCACGGGAAAATTTCCCTCGCTACTTTTCAAAGTATTTTCTCATTTAAACCCCTTTTGGACAAAAATAAAAAGTAATTTATGAAAAATTACAAACTAATAAAATTAAATTAATTAAAATTTTAAATTTAAAAAATTTTATCATATAAAATAATAAAAAATATAAATTTACCCCCCCAAAAGGGAAAAATATCTCCAATAAAAAGTTTTTAAAATTAATAGAATCTAAACAAATTTTTTACTTTAAAAAAACCCCCATTTAATGTTATTTTTTCAGATTTTTTTTAAAATTTTTGACTAAAATTTAAAATTTTAATTTTGCGCTCTCACCCTTTTTCACATATCAAGACCCCAGTACCCACGGGGTCTTGTTGGGACCTGGGATCCACCAAGAAAGGATCAGTAGCAATTTTCTTTTCACGACAGCTTTTCAAGCCCTTTTTTTTTATTTCCCACCTACTAAAAAGTTTTTTACTTATTTTTTAAAGCATAATAATGAAACCAAACACACAAAACAAAAACCCATTGAATTTTAAGGACCCCAAATTTATAATCCCCAAAAAAACCCAAAATTTTTTTCATACATTCGGGCCCCTTATACACTGAAAACAAACACGATAACCCCTTTTAAAAAGCCCCTTTTTTTTCATAAAAGGGTCTCCCTTTTGGGTGCCCTTTTTAAAAAGACTTTAAAAAAAAAATTAGAATAAAATACCTTTGAAAAATTAAAATAATAAGAAGGGTATCCTCCTGGGGGACCAGTTTTGGTGGGAGCTAGTTTTGCCTACCACTTTCATTGCATTCCCACAAGTAAATTGGAGGGGGGGTTTTGAATAGTCAAGGGTCCCTTCCCCTTCCCTCCAATCATCCCCAAATCCTTCCCCAAAGTATGAAACAATAACTGATACAGGGCTTAGAATGGGGAACACTTAATAATACCTTATAATTATAATGATATATAGCTGAAATGAAGTGTAATTCCATCATAAACCCTTTATCTTCCGCTCGCATCGCCGTTTCATGTCTTCTCACTGCGCAAACACTGGCTTTCATCTTTAGTCGCGCATGGCCATAGCATCGCCATACCTATTGAGACCCACGGCTGATCAAGAGGAAGGAACCAATGCATATATACCATTCTCCAAGCATCAGTAAGATGGGGGAGTCTCTCTACAACATATCGACATCCAAAACATTACACCTGATAACTTACAAGGATGACAGACTGAAAGATTTTTATATTATTGTCTTTTGATAGACTTTTTTAACAAATAATATATAGCCAAGGTAAGTATATGATATTAAGAGGATGGTATACATATGTGATAACAAATCTATATAAAATACACCTATTTCAGGAACCCCCTCAATGTTCACCAGGGTTGTAATTAGAGAAGCCAGGGCCCATAGCAAACTTTTGGATAGACCCCTACCCCGTCCCCTCCTGTACCCAACCACGAACATTTACCTGGACCTCTTAAGTCGTGCAGTTACTAGATAATACAAGGAGAGAATACCTCACCATAGATATATCCATTATACTGCTACCAAACAAATCCCACTATACCAAGTGGTATTAACAAACATTAACAATAATGCTACTACATAGGAACCTGATTATACCACCAGAAAATGCAACCACAAATTATCACCACATTGTGACTGAATAATACCCCTGTACTATCACTGAATAAAGAACAGTATACATATACCAATTTTACTGCTATATAGTGACCATATATAATACGCAGGCTCTGCTGACATACAGTTGAAACCAGAAGTTTACTACACTATATAAAAAGACACGTATGCATGTTTTTCTCACTATCTGACATGAAATCAGAATAAACCTTACCCGTTTTAAATCAATTAGGATTAGCAAAATTATTTATATTTGCCGAATTCCAGAATAATGCGAGTGAGAATTTTTTAAGGCAACTTTATTACTTTCTGCATGAAGTCAAAAGTTTGCATACATTTCATTAGTATTTTGTAGCATTGCTACTTAACCTGTATTATTTTGGTCAAACATTTTTGATATCCTTCCACAAGCTTCTCACAATAGTTGGTAGGAATTTTGGCCCATTCCTCCTGACAGAACTGGTGTAACTGAGCCATGTTTGTAGGTCGCCTTGCCTTATACCTGCCTTTTCAGCTTTTCTCATAAATTTTCAATAGGATTGAGATCAGAGCTTTGTGATGGCCACTCCAAAATATTGACTTGGTTATCCTCAAGCCACTTTGTAAACAGTTTGGCAGTATGCTTCAGGTCATTGCCATTTGGAAAGACCCATTTACCCAAGCTTTAACTTCTTGGCTGATGTCTTAAGATGTTGCTTCAGTATTGCCATATGATCTTCTTTCCTCATGATGTCATCTATTTTGTGAAGTGCACCAATCCCTCCTGCAACAAAACAACCCTACAACATGATGCTGACATCCCCGTGTTTCACAGTTGGGATGGTGTTCTTAGGCTTCCAAGCTTCTCCCTTTTTCCTCCAAATGTAATGATGGTCATTATGGCCAAACAGTCCAATTTTAGTTTCGTCAGACCACAAAACATGTGTCCAAAAATTTAGGTCTTTGTTCTTGTGTGCATTTACAAATATTAATCTGGATTGTATATGTTTCTTTTGGAGTAATGGCTTCTTCATGGCAGAGTGGCCTTTTTGAGCCCATTTTAATACAATACTCATTTCACTGTGGATAATGAGACAATCTTACCAGCTTCCGCCAGCTTCTTCACAAGGTCTGTTGCTTTTGTTCTTTGGTTGATATGCACATGTCAGACCAAAGCAAAATCATCTCTGAGACACATAACGTTTCGCTTTTCTGAGCAGTATGATGGCTGGACATTCCATCTTTTTTGTACTTGCGTATAATTGTTTGTACAGATGAAGGAGGCACCGTCAGGCATCGGGAATCTCCAGACAATTCACTCCCTGGAGATTGTGTTACAACTATGACCTGTACCCTTCAGAATCATGTTACCAGATAGGTAGTCCCCCATTATATAGGTTTTTTGGGCCCTTAGTAGGTTTTTTGGGTAGGCCTCCAAGGGGAAAGGCAGGCGTACAAGGCCCCCAAGGTAGGAGGCATAACATGGGCCCCAGGTAATTTAGGCCACAGGTGGGTATTTAGATTAGCCCCTGGGCCCGGTTCCATTTATTTAAAAGGCCCCACAGGTAGGAAAAGCCCCATTTCCGGGCCCGGTAGGTAGGTTACGGGGTAGGTGGGTGATTGGCCAAGACAGGAAGTAGTTGGGCCCCCATTTGGGGGTAGAAAGCTCCAAGTATGGGGGGTAGGCTGAAAGTACCCCCCCGGGTTTAGGAGGCTAAAGGGGGGCCCCCCCACACATTTAAGTAGGTGGGCGGGGCCTATATTTGGGGGCCAAAAGGAAACTGGGTAAAAATAGCTAAAAGGTGGAGCCCACATAGGTAGGTTCCGTTAGATAGGCTAGAGGGGGGGCCCAAAAGGGTAGTTGGGAACTATAGATGGGGCCCCATAATGGGTGGGGTAGAATGGGCTGTAAGTGGTAGGTAGGCGGGGGTAAGGGGCCAAAATAGGAAAGGCAAGAAGGGTAAATGGGGCCCCATGTAGGTGGCAGGGGCGGGGAAAAAGGGGGTTAAATGTGGGAAGGTCAGGCGGGGTATATTTGCCCAAAATAGGTAGGAGGGATTAGGGGGCCCATATGGGCGGGCGGGGAAAGGGGGGCCTATTATAGGCAGGCAGGGAAAAGGGGGCCCTTATAGGCAGGCAGGGAAAGGGGGGCTCTTAAAGGTAGGCAGGAAACGGGGCCTCTTCGGGTTTGACGGGCAAGAATAGCGGGTTTTTTATGACCAAGGGTATAGGGGGCTTTATAGGCAGGCAGGATATAGGGCTCTTATAGGGAAAGGCAGAGTTAAAGGGGTTTTTTATGGGCCGGCAGAAATTTAGGGGCTCTTATAGCTTGGCGGGCGGGGTATGGGGAACCCTTTAAAAGGGAAAGGCAGGCAGGTATGGGGGCTGTTATGGGCATTTAGTCCAAACAAAAAATTAAGACTCCCGCTTACCCCCTTCACTGTGAGTTTTTTTTTGCCCGGGCTTGCTTCTCCCTTAGGGGGTTTTTTTTTGTATTCGGGTTTGCTGCTACTGCTTTCTCGGTTGCCTTCCCTTTCCCCTCGGAGGGGCTGCCCGTCTTCGGGTCCTTACCTTTTAAATCAGAAAATTCCCCCAAAGGGAAAATTTCCCGCGGACCAAAGGTTTCTTTTTAAAGAACTTTTTATTTTATTTCAAACTTCCACAAAGAAAAGCTAAAAAAGCCGACGGGGTTTTGGGGCCCACAGGGCCCTTTTTCCCCGGCCCTGTAAATTCTACATGGGTCCCGCAGAAATTTACAGCCCCCGGGGAAAAAAGGGGCCCGAGGGGCCCGAAAAGCGCGGGGTTTTTTTTTCCCCTATCTTTTGGGGAAAAAATGAAATGAAATAAAAAATTTTGGAAATTTCCTTTGGGCCGCTGGAAATTTCCCTTGGGGGAATTTTCTGATTTTCTGTTTAGGGCAGGGAGGGTTTTGAGTCTCTTATTTGGTAGGCAGTCCCAAGGGGTTTGGGGCTCTATAGACAGGGGAAAAAAGATGCATTTTGGGGAAAAAAAAGGAGAAAAACTTCTTACCCCTCTTCCAGGGGTCCCTTGACGTGAGGAGCTAACCTGCCAGTCTGTGCTCGGTGTGGGCGGCGCATTGATATGATGTCATCGCACTGCCGATGTCAACACTGTGGCCTGGCGCCTATGGCCTTAAGCTTACTGGGTGGGTTAACATTAACAGTGAAATGGCCACAAAAAAACCTCAATTTTGCCTCGTGGAAATTTATTTTCTTCTACAGTGTTCAGCATATGGGATAAATGATGTTATATTTTAAAAGATCTGAATTTTTGGGATGCGGCGATACCAATTATATGTAACTTTTTTCTTATTTAATTTATACATTTTTGTAAAATGGCAAAAGGGGGGTGATTTGAACTTTTAATATTTTTTTTTTTACTTACACATTAAGTCCCTCTACGCTGCTTCACCACTAGGGGGCACGATCATTTATGCAGCCTATTGCATGGTATGGACAATGCATTACGGTGTACCAACATGGAGTGGCAGGAAGTAGTGAAACAAAAAACATGGTGACTATGGAAGCCTTCAAAAGGCTTCCAGCTGCTATGTTAAGCGATTAGAGCCCCACGATCTCACCACGGGGGCCCCAGTCGGAGTAAGGAGGGATGCACAGCACCATCTCTCATTTAATTAGACGCTGCAGCCATCTTTGCCACGGCGCCTAAAGGGTTAAACAGCGCGGGATAGTGGTGGCTCTATTTCGCACTGTAACTGGTGGGTGTTAGCAGCAATTAGCAGATGACACTCATCGGCTGTGTAGCGGGATCTCCGCACGATCCTGCTACAAAGCCCTTTACCGGCACTGGGACATAAATTTACGACTAGTGTTGTTAAGGGGTTAAATCGCGACTAGCCTACACTAGTGCGCCCTAGGGAGGACGTGTGGAAGCGTGGGACAACGGTGGCAGCAAGGACCAGAATAGGAGCATGGAGAGGTGCGTAAACACAGAGAGGCAGGTCCGCAGCAAGGGAGAGAGCAGAGGCACGGGCATGTCCGCGGTCTGGGCTGGTGACCTAGGGAGACAGTAGTTATATACAGTAAAAAGGCTGTTGGATGAGCCATATTAATCCCTTACATCTGCAGCCACTTTTGACCTTCCTGACATAGGTTACTGTGGGAGTAACTTTTTGATACTTTTACCTAGCCATATGATTCAAAGACTGTTTTCTCATGATAAATTGTGCTTTAAGTAAGAAATTTTGGTCCATATAATCCTTGTTATTTGTAAAAAAATATCAAAAAGTCGTGAAAATTTTAAAAAAATTTGCCAGTTTCAAAGTTGAAAAATTTCTGTGTGTAAGACAGTATACCACACAAAATAGTTTACAACTAGCATCTAACATATTTTTATTGTACATCAGCATCATTTTTTAAATGTCTTTTTATTTTTTTATGACTTTAGGGGGCTTAGAAATTTGGTAGTAATATTTCACATTTTCAATAAAATTTGCAACATAGATTTTTTTTTAGGTACCAGTCCATTTCTGACATGGCTATGATAGGTCTGTATGTTTGACAACCCCATAAATAACTCCATCTAAAAAACTACACCCCTTGAAGTATTCAAACCAACATTTAGGTGTTTCATGGAAATTAAAGCAAAGTGAGTGGCTTTGAAAGGGAAAAGATCTCTCCTTGAGGAGAGGAACCAATAAATTGGTCGGTGTGAGGGTTTACTTGCCATTCAGACCTCACTGACTGTATTGCATAAAGCAATGGCTTATGGGAAAAGAGCTGAAGAGCTCCACAGCGCACTCTATTGGATGTAGATATCCTCATTTTCACATGTAGCTCGCAGGAGCCTAGCAATGTGAAAGGGATTTGAGCCAAACCAGTTAAGTTCAACTAAAGACAGCTGTTTCGGGGTATTTGCCCCACGCTGGTGATTCCCCTCCCAGTGGGCTCAGAGTACCATCACAGGCCTGTGGTGCAGCTGACCACTGAGCCAGGGGGCCGCAGGCCCCCCTCACCACACAGCTGAATCGCAGGGTCACATAGACCCAGTGATGCAGAGATCACGGCAGCGCAATGTGATGTCAGCAGCCCGTACTAAGCAGTAAGCCTATGCATAGGCTAATTACTGGGGGCAGTCGTGTCTACCTAGCTAATTACTGGGGACAGCCCTATCTACTTAATTACTGGGGACTGCCCTATCTACCTAATTTCTGGGGATGGCCCTGTCTACCCTATGGGGGCCCTATATATCAAATGTGGGGCCCATATACCTACCTATTGAGGGGACCGTATGTACAGTACCTACCTACCTACCTACTGAGATGGTCTATATAGGTACCTAATGGGGAACTATATACCTCCCTACCTACTATGGGGCCTTTATACTTATCTATCTACTGAAGGGGGTTATATGCCCACTGAGGGGCTACCTAATCGAGGATTATATACCTTTACCTACTGAATGAATCTGTAAAGTTAACCTATATACCTACCTACTGTGGGGGGGCTATAAAACTTACCCGCCTATTTTGGGGATGTTATATACCTACCTAATGAGGGCCTATTTATTTCCATGCTACTTATCTGACTTCTTTAATTTCTAATTTTTAGGGTCTAACATATGATGTTTGTGGTACAATTACTGTGTGGGGCACCAAAGGGGGGACGTTACTATTATGAGGCGCTATAGATGGGGAGGTTGTACTGAAGTGCGAAATAATAGGCAACTTCTGGAAAAGTATAAAGTCTATAATGTTATTGTGGTAAATTCTAAAAGGGACGACTTGTGGCTGTGAGAAAAAGACATTGCATTCTGTACAGACGGAGAAAAAAAGGAAGAGACCGAATCATCAGAGAAGACATCATGAAGTTTTTGGGGATGATAGAGAACTCCCATCAAGTGACTCTCCCTGATTCAGAGGTTATTTTACTTTTGTGTTGGCTCAGCACTGTATTCACTGTTATGTAGTGATGACCTGAGCTGGAGTCTGACCACTATGTGGTCTCTGTATGGCAGTGTTGTAGGTTATATTGCAGTTTTTGTAGTGGCAGCATAGATTTGTCCCTGATTGTAAAGAGATTGCACACTGTGTTGGGGGGTTTTCTCTGAAAAATTTTTCTTTTTTTTTATTTTTAAATTGTTGTTATTTTGAAAGTGGCGTGTAGTGACCAAAATTTTGTAAGGGAATTGTTTTTGGGTGGTGGAGGTTTTGTGCCAGGGCTACTTTTTTTTTCCCAGTCCGGCTCTGCATGTCACACTTGCAAAGCCATCAAAGTACCAGAACAGGTGAAATGTTCCAGAAAAAAAACCCGATTTTGGATTAACACCTTTAAAGGGATTGTCTCCCCACAAAGATCATTCTGTCATGATAGGGAGAGTAAAAATAGCCTTTTGAAATTTGTTTTTGTGTTACCTATACTGTCTGCACTCTCGTCTCATTTCCCTTGAGCGGTTTAAAATGAAATGGCTGCCGAGATTCTGTGTTAGCTGCGGGGGCTGTGTGTGTGTTCTCATTGGTGCCCCTTTGCTTGTAAAAAAGGCTGCCTGAGCTCTCAAAACTCCTTCAATTGACGTTTTATCGAAGGGTCTGGGAAAGTGAGTCTTTAAAATGCTAGATTCCCTTCTCCCCCAAAAAAACACAGCCCCCAAGGGGGGAGCAGTTTCTCACATTTGTTTCATTAGTTTAGGTGTATTTATAACTGTTTACAGCAAGCAGGGGGTTTTTGATTAAAGGAGCCCTGGAGGGGATGAAAGTCTCCCGGCATGAGATTAACCATTGCAGGAGGTTGCTGAGCTTGACTCCTCTCTTCCCCAGTTCACACGAATGATGATGATGATAAGGGGGAGCAGGGGGGGGTTGTGATATGTCAAGTCCTTGTGAGGGGGGATCCGCCAAAATGGGAGGAAGGTTGCCCCCTTTTTTTTAAACTGTAAATCAGAGAGAAAGAACAAGGTACCTGCGAAAGCCTGTAGTAAGACAGGCCTTTTAAAGGAATTCATCTAGGCATGTATATAAAAAAAAAACACTACAATTCTGCCATTGTTTTTTTTCCTTCATCTTTACAGCGTTCACTGTGCAGTATAAATGACATGATAACTTAACTATGTGGGTTGGTACAATTTATAAAAGCGCAAAAAAATGAGATAGATTCTCACAATCTGGTATGATAGGCGATACCTCACAAAAAAAGTTTGGGGAAAGTACAGTTGCCCAGCACTTCGAAGAGGCCCGACACAGCATCTCTGAGCTGAGTT
Source organism: Phyllomedusa bahiana (assembly GCA_025379985.1). Lineage (NCBI taxonomy): Eukaryota > Metazoa > Chordata > Amphibia > Anura > Hylidae > Phyllomedusa > Phyllomedusa bahiana. The sequence goes on along the minus strand of JAODAL010050927.1, from coordinate 17,522 downwards.
GGTGTATCTTGGAAGAAGTGAATGGGAATGAGAATATATTAGTAAAAAATGGCTGTTGCAAAGAGAATCAGCATGGATATTGAACTTAACACCTTGTCCCCTACAGGGTTAAATGAGAACCTCAGCTATAAAGTTTTTCTTCGATTTAGTGGATTTAATATGTTTTAGGAATTATGGGCGACATCTATGAATTAGCGTTCACAATTTTGTTGCTGTATATTGCCCATTCTATAGATGTATGAGAAGGCATATGTCAAAACCTGGCGCAATATGTACCTGATGATACATTTTAATGCGCAAAAGTTTAGTGCAAAACTGCCAAACAAAGTTTGGTGCATAACACTTTCATTCATACTGTCATATTATACATATTATACACTCCTCTATATCTATTTAGAACTGATGTGTTGGAGCCAAGTTACAAAAATGTTCTTTTTTTGTTACAAAGTTTTAAGGGCGCCATGTATGAACGGGACTGTGCCAGCATTGTGGTGTGATTAAAGGCCACAGATCTGGTGTTAAGTTGTAAAAAAAAAATGTTTAAATCCCATTATGGGATAACTAACACTTTTTTTACACTAAATAATGTATTAAAGTAAATGAATGGGCCAATACATTACCTTCTGTGTGATATTGACACAGGCAGCAGTCAGGGCATCACAGAATGTGCCCTGACCATAGGCTTCCTATATAGACAGATCTGGGGACTACTCTAGGCCTGACTGTACAGACGTTCCCTGGGCTCCATCGGGTCACTGGGAGCCCTGATTACCCAAAGGAGCAGGGGTGCAATGTACTTTGATTATGCCATGGCAATCAATGGATTAAGTGCCAGGAATCAGTAATTTTCCCCCACTTTTCGGTTCTTAACCCCTTTAAAGACCCCTTGGGGGGATGAGTAGTCCCAGGGCCGCAAGGGGTTTGCAGGGGGATCGCTCCGCTAAAATCCCGGCCAGTAACGCGCCGGGGGGTGGCTCTGCGCTGGGGCTGTTTTAACCCATCAACACCGTGGCAAAGATGGGCCTCGGCGTCTGAATGAAAGCCCGGACGGGTTTGGGGCCACCGTCATTACGGTTTGGCACGGCACAGCTAGCGCGCCAACGCAATGACCGGGCTTGGTGGTGGGGCCCTTGTGAAGGCCCCCCGTACTTAACGGGCCGGTTTCCCCCCATTCCGTCCGCAAAGGAAGGGGGGAAAATCCCCATCTTTGTCCCCCTAAGCATTGCTATGCAATGCAAGGTTGTTTTAACAATCGCCCCCCCTAGTGGCAAGCACCATGGGGGGGACTAAATTTTACAGTAAAAAAAAAAATAAAAATAAAGTTTTAAAGTACAAAAAAAAAGATTAAAAGCTCAAATCCCCCCCCTTTCCCCCATTTTACAAATAAAATATTAAAATAATAAAAAAAAGTTACACATATTTGGCATCGCCGCATCCGAAAAATTCCGATCTATAAAAAATGTAACATCATTTATCCCGTACCCCGACACCGTAAAAAAAAAAAAATTCCAAAACGCCAAAATTGGTTTTTTTTTGGCATTTTACGTCACTCAAAAAAGGGGAATAAAAATGCAAAAATCCATTTTCCCAAAAACTGTTTTACGATAAAAATTACACTTCACCCGCAAAAAATGCCCCCTCACTGACGCCCCTTTAGGTGTTAGTACAAAAAAAGTTATTGGTCGCACAAAATGGCCCCGGGGCCAAACTTCAAAAAGGAAAGTGTTTGGAATTTTTTTTGGTACCATAACATAACGGGAAACCCTACAATTTTTGGGATTGCCCGGATCGTAAAAAAACCTCTAGAATACAGATAACAATTATTTTTTCCGAAGATTGAACGCCGAAAATCAAAACCCCGAAAAAATGGCAAAAAAATTTTTTTTTTAAATTTTTGTCCCCTTGGAATTTTTTTGCTTTTTTCCCAGTATTTTCTATGTATAGGGGAATAACACCATTAGAAATTAAATCTTTTCCCGCAAAATAAAAAGCCCTCATGTGTCTATGTAGGTGGAAAAAAAAAAAAGTTAGGGCTTTAGAAAGCGAGGGGGGAAAAAAAAAAGAAGTGTCACCAAAAAAAAAATGCCGGGGCCTTAGGGGTTAAAGAACCTTAGGAAAGAGTGAAAGTGCAGCTCTGTTCTTAGCACAGCTATGGCGCTAGTGGCCACAAAACTCCTTTATCTGCAGCAGTATCGCTAGATGTCGCAGACAGATTAACGACCTGCAACGCCTGACGTCTAAAGTCAGAGGGGTCATTAAGGAGTTAAATTTTACTTTGTCATGTGAATATACCCTTACAGACTCAATTAATTTTTTAGAGGTTTTGCAATTAGAAAAACATGGCACTTCATATATCAAAGTTTAATGTGTGATATGAATGGTTTCTAGGTGGTCTAATTTAGGGCTATTATCATTAATAATTTTAAATTGCCATTAATTTCAGGGAGTCCCTCAAGTTACAATGGCCTCAGAATACAATATATTATACATATCTCCCAGAAAAGACCATTGTATCTGAAACCACACTTACCATACAACATCATAGACACTGTCGATATACAGCACATGCTGAACTGGAAGATCCAACCAATTGTCCTGAACAATTTGAGAGAAAAAATATGAAGGAGCGCACCGTTTTTTTCCCGTGCTTTGTGAAAAAAAACCTTTTCCACCCCCTTTCTTGATGTAGCAGGTGGACTGGCCAATAGGGGATAGGGGAAACCCCTGGGGGGACCCTGAGCATGGCAGCCGGATTTTGTTTTTTTAAAATCAATTTACAGCCTCAAAAGGCTAAAAAGCATAGAAAGAGAGGCAAAAAGAAAGATGCAAAGTATAGGAGACATCTATAGTCATTTACAGTAGCTGTATAGTGGGCCCCTAAAATAAATTCCACTGGTGGGCCCATAAACAACTCAACTGGTGGTCTTCTAGACTCAACTTGTGGGTTCTAGGTACCTCAGTCCGACACTGGATGTATGAACAGTCGTACTCCAAACTCTGGCACACTCTCTGCCTGCCCCAACAATTTGTAATGTGCCAAAGATGTGGGGGCATTCTGGAGGCGTGTCCCACCAGATTCGTAAGATTAGCCACATTTATGAATGTGGGCTGCCAAAACTAGGCGGATACCTGTCAGAACAGCCAGACCAAGTGAAAAGTGGTCTGCCTGAACCCAAAGTTGTTGTAGTGGAACTAGATTTGTCATTAGGGCAAAAAAAAAAAAAAAAATTCAACTTATACCAGTGAAATAATACAAATAAATATATGATAATTAATTATCAAACTATATAAAATTAATAATATAAAATAATTATTAAATTATATAATATAAAATTTTTTATTCCCCTTCAGGACCCGGTTTTTTTTTTTTTGTACACGTTTGTTTTTCCCTTCGCCCTTTTGAAAGCCATAACTTTTGATTTTTCCACCCACATAGAACTGAGGGCTTTTATTTTGCGGATAAATTTTTACTTTTAATGGGTATTCACTTACTATAGAAAATTTCTGGAAAACCGCAAAAAAAATTCCCAAATTACAAATTGTGGAAAAAAAAAAGTAAATTTTCCCAGTTTCTGGGTGAAATTTGCTTTTACGGGGTTCAAACTTTGGTAAAAAATAAAGGTTATTGTATTCTACAGGTTTTACGCATCCGGCAAAAATTCTGGTTTACGTTTTTTGTTTTGGTACCTTAAAAAAATTCCAAACATTTTTATTTTTGACATTTGCGCCGCGGGCCATTTTTTGCGACCCCTAACTTTTTTTTACTAACACCCAGGAATCAGTGAGGGTGCATTTTTTTTTGGGGGTGAAGTGTACTTTTTACGCAGTAGTTTTTGGGAAAGATGCACTTTTTTGATATTTTTTTCCATTTTTTAAGTGAATTTAAAATGCAAAAAAACCAATTTTTGGCGTTTGGAATTTTTTTTCTTCTACGGTGTTCAGGTAGGGAAAAAATTATGTTATATTTTTATGATCGGGGTTTTTCGGATGCGGCGATATCAAAAATGGTAAACTTTTTTTTTTTTTTAAAGATTTTATTTGTAAATGGGGGGAAATGGGGGTGATTTGAACTTTTAAACTTTTTTTTTTTACTTTAAAAAAATTTATTTATTTTTTTTTTTTACGTAAAAATTTTAAACTCCTATGGTGCTTTACCCCTAGGGGGCGCAAAATTTTTAATACAACCCAATGCATTGCATAGGCAATGCTTGGGGACAAAGATGGGGGTTTTTCCCCCCTTCCTGTATGCGGGCGGGAAGTGGGGCAAAAAAGGCCCCGGGAAGTGACGGGAGCCTTCACAGACTCCCCCCCCACCATGGGGCCCGGGGCGTGGGTCGGCGCAGCTCTCGCCAAAGGGCCATACCGATCGGGGCGCGGGGCACCGTCGGCGTATTTCAGACGCCCCCGGCCCCTCCCTTTTCCCGGGGTGTCTGATGGGTTTAAAAACAGCGCACGGGCGGAGCCCCCGCCGCCCCTTTCTGGGGTGTTGGGCGATTTGCGCTAAACATCCGGCGGCTTGCGGGGGGGGCGCGGACGATCCCCCTGAAAAGCCCCTTACGGCCCCGGGGGTACTAAAAGCCCAGGGTCGTGAAGGGGGGTTTAAAATTTTATAAAATTCAAATAATATAAATTTTCTCCAAAATTATCTAAAATTAATATTAAAAAAGAAAATAATATAAATTAATTAAACCAATAAAAATCTACAATAAACCCCATTTTTAAAGGGGTTTGCATGTATTAAAGTGATTATAAAACGTCACAGGAGGTAGAAAATAGCATGTCAGTTAACAGAAACTATGGTAGTGAAGATCACTGATACAAGTCCCCTATGGGGACAAGTAAGAAAGATGTGAACGAGTAAAAAAAAAATGTAAAAAAATAACACATACCCCGAAAGCACACAAAAATATAAATGTCAAAGTTGTACCATTGAAAACATCAGTTCATCACATAAAAAAAAACCCTTATACGGCTCTGTATATGGAAACATAAAAAAGTTATGCTATCAGAAGAGAGCGATGGATGAATATTGTTTTACACAATAAAACCCCTTTTCTTCAAAGCGCTACAACATATTAATTGGGTATTATCATAATCGTATTGACCCATGAAGTAAAACTAAAATGTAACGAACACTGCACTATGAGTACTGTTAGAAAAAAAAAATTACTAGGATTGCAGTATTTTCTTCACCCTACCTTACAAAAAACAGATTTAAAAGCAATCAAAAAGTCTCCCAAAAACCTTGATAAAAAGCAACAAAAGCGCCATAAGAACCCCACAATGGTACAATGAAAACGTAGCTCATCACACAAAAAAACAAGCCTATTATCTCTCTATACCCAGAAAAATAAAAAAAAGTTATGGCTATCAGACTATGTACAACATAAAAATAAGACTATTTTTAAAATATATTTCTATTGTATAAAAAGTAATAAAAAATATATAAAAATTGTGTTGTTGTAATTTGTACCAAAGGCATTAATTAAAGTTAAGAAAACTGTGGGTCCCCACCATGTTCATTGGCCATTGCTAAAAAAAAAAACTATGGAACATCTGTGCACCCAAAATGCACAATGCACCCCTAGATGAGATCGATGAGGAGTGTTGAATCCAAATTGGGGGGACTTCTGGAAGGTTTCACCTGTTCTGGTACTTTGGGGGCTTTGGAGGTAAATGCGACATGGTACCCACCACAATCTGCCTTTCCTCCCTTGTACGCCATGTCATGCACCCAAACAGCAGTTTACACCCACATATAGGGTATTGCAGAAAAAAATTGTGAACAAATTTTGGGCTGTTATTTTCCAGGATTCCTGGTAAAAAATAAACATTTTCAGCTAAAATTGCAGATTTTTCATTTTCACAGACGAACGCTAAAACAATTTGTGAAAAACCTGTGAGGTCGATATACTCACTACACCCCTGAAGATATTCCTTAAGGGGTGTAGTTTCCAATACAAGGTCTTTTTAGGGGTGTTTATTAAAGGGTTGTCTGGGAGTTTTTAATGATTTAATAGAACACTATAAATGCATTTATCTTGAAAAGTAAAGATATTCCATTACCTTCATGTGTTTCTTTTATTTTGCCTCCATATTCATCTATAATAAGATCAGTGAAACATCCTGGTTGTGGGAGGGTCAGTAGTTCTCCTGCAGCTCTTTCCTACAAATCTCAGAATCCATTGTACCCACCCCCTAATTCTCCTGGGATCTGCCCTGCACTCTTACATCATCATTCTCAGACATGTACACCTCATGCCCCTGCATCTCTGCTCCAGCTCACTTCCTGGCTACCTGCAGCAGGCAGTGTGTAGTGCACTGCACTAGACAGTTTGTAACATTGTAAAAAAAAATATTTCCTCATCCTATTATATATGTAATACATGTACAAATATATATATATATATATATATATATATATATAATTGTAAGGCCGCAGCTGGGAAGGTTACAAGGGAGTATATATCCCAAGCCGGTTCTGGACATATGTCTGGGGAGTCCGGGACGCTTGCCCCAAGATAAGCAGCTTGGTGGAGTGAAAGGCCAGTTGATAAATAGATGTTCGACAGTACAAACTGTCGACTATGTTTAATCCGTTAGTACGGCATAAGCCAGCCATTCCCGGGTTGGCTTTCATTGGGAGTAAGCAAAAGAGCAGGGTGGTGCTTCATCCCATGGCTCCACGCCAGGATTTCTGGCTGCATAAAAAAGGTACAGCATGAAGCTGACTGGGCGTCGGCTGTCTCTCCAGTCTACCTTCTGGGCTGGAGGTGTCACACTGGGAAAAGCCAGTGTAGGACCAACAAAGGTGATATTGAGGGAGCTACACCATTGTTAGCAAGCGCTCAGACGAGCAAGGTCTTTTTGTTTTTGTTGTTGTGTGCATGTTTGCCATTGGTTTTTGTTCTGACTGTTTAAATAAACCACGGAGCCAAGCAGCCGTTTGTACCTGACTTTTTTGCTCTGTCTCATGCCTGGAAGACTCATGCGGTGATCCAGAGGCTGTGCAGGCTACACATGGTGGAGGATGCTAAGGGCATTTTAAAGAGACGCTTCTCTTAAAGAGCAGGCAGCGAAAAGTGGTTCCAATATATGTCGTGGGTTAAAGCATCGGCAACAGTGCAACAGCGGAGACAACCCAAAATGGATGAGCTGGTGAAGCATTTAATACAGGCAAACACCAACTACAGCTAATGGCGGCAAGCCAACAGAAGGCCACCAGGAGACACGTGCGGGCTCAAGCGAGACCAAACCGCCTGTTGATTGGACCACCAGGCAGCGCCTTAAAGAACCACAACAGGTTAAACTGGCTCTCCAGCGCAGCTCAGGTCCTGACTACAGACCAGAAGGGGGCAGCAGGTGGGCCCTCCATGCCCCGTCGTGGTGCTGCAAGTTTACGTAAATGACCCAGATGGATGCGTGGGAGGCGTATTCGGCACCTTCGAGAGGATCGCCGAGGACGAGAGCAGCTACCCGTGGACCAGTGGGCTGAGTCCTAGGCCCCTTTTTACTGGCGAGCACAAAAGGCCTACTTCGACCTGAGGAGCTGAAGACGCCAAGGACTACATGCGGCTAATAAGGGGAGATCTAGCCGACTGGGGGATATACTGGCGGTCGGGCCAGAGAGTTCAGCCTGGGAGTTCATCCAGCAAAGCCAGCTCGGTCACAGATGTATGACCTTCCACCTCAAGCAAGTGGCTGCAGCTCGAACGTCTTACAGCTGTCCAGGTGACGGAGGGGGTCGTCTGTGACACTTCGTGCGCGCCCTACCGTTGGGGATCTAGCGGTGTGTTGGGGTACACGGACCCCAAAAGGCCTGGACGAACTTGTCTCCATTGTGGAGGTTTATAGTGCCACCGATGGAGTTCCTCAAGGACTGCATCCACGGAATGCAGCATGGGGTAAGACTGTCCTGTCCCAAAAGGGGAACCTAGGGTCTGAGGGAGGGGATCCCGGCTGGGTGAGAAGGGGGAAGGTTGCCAACCAAGAGACCGCTCTTGCCCAGAGCCGGGGCCCATCATCTGCTGGCGATGCAATGGACTCGGACACATCGCCGCACAGTGTCCTAATTTGGGGGAAACCCATGGACTATGGTATAAGGCGTAGTATTGTATGCAACGGCCTTTTACACCACGCAATTGAGACTGGGGGAAATCGGCGGGTATGCACCATTAAAATCATATGGACACACCGTTACAAGCCTCATGGACTCCGGAAGTTTGGTAACACTGGTGCAGGCCAGGTGGGTGGGCGCAGACCAACTCCGGCCACGCCGTATAGGGTGATCTGTGTACCGGGGACATCGGGGACTACCCACACCGGAGTACTGACCTAAAGGACCCTGCGGGCCCGCCACACATGAGGTGGCTGTCGTTGCAAGGCTTACCCCACAGTATTATCATTAGGCTGTGATTTCCCCTTGTTCTGGGTTTGTGGGGAAATAAAAAGTGTGCCCCATATCTGTGGTAAAGGGTAATGTGTCTGCACCGGGACCAGAGGAGCCGATGGTTTCCCTTGTCATGTCCTGGCTGGGGACCCTGAAGAAAGTCCCTCTGAGTAGAGTTTGCCTCCTTGCCAGTATCCAGGGGAAACTTTGGCACGGAGCAGCTGAGGGACCCAAAACTTGGAGCATGCCTGGAAAAGTGTGAAGGTAATAGATGGGAAGCCGCAGGAACCAGGCGAGAGTTTGGTTTACCTTCATTTTGTGGTCACAACAATATGCTGTACCGGGTAAAAAAGACCCCAACCGAAGTGGGTAGAGCAGTTGGTGGTGCCCGGTAACATGTCCGCCAGGTTTTGGAGCTAGCCCACTCCCATGTGTTGGGAGGACACTTAGGGGTGGAGAAGTGGAGCGTAATTTTTACTGGCCAGGAATTTACAGGGCAATTGAGGAATACTGCCAGTCCTGCCCAGAGTGTCAAATTAACGCCCTAGGCCCCATTTTCGGAGTCCCCTAATTCTCTGCCAATAATTAGAGGTCCCCTTTGATGGAGGATCGGCATGGACCTGGTAGGACCGCTCCTAAGTCAGCCGAGGACATCAGCACATCTTAGTGGTCCTCGACTACGCACTCGCTATCCCGAGGCCATTCCCCTTAGGAACACCTCCTCCAAAGGAATAGCTAAGGACTGTTCCAAATGTTCACCCGCACGGGTATCCGAAGGAGATACTAACAGACCAGGGCAACCCCCTTCATGTCTAAGGTCACAAGGAACTCTGCCGTCTACTTAACATTACACATCTCCGTACTTCAGTATATCATCCCAGACGATGGTCTGGTGGAAAGATTTAATAAAACCTAAAAGCGATGCTCAAGAAGGTGGTAGATACAGGATGGGAGAGATTGGGACCGTTCTCTTACCCTACCTCATGTTCTCGGTTAGGGAAGTCCCGCAGGCCTCCACAGGATTTTCACCCTTCGAGTCCTGTATGGTAGACATCCCGGGGGCTCCTGGACATAGCCAAGGAGACCTGGTAGCAGGAGAATACCCCTCATAGGAGTGTCATTGAGCACATCGCTGAAATGCAGGACAGGATTGCGGCCGTTCTACCCATAGTACGTGAGAACCTGCAGCAGGCGCAAGAAACCCAGGCCAGAGTATACAACAGGTCGGCAAGGGTCAGAGTGTTTCAGCCAGGCGACCGGGTACTAGTACTTGTACCCACGGTCGAAAGCAAATTTCTGGCGAAGTGGCAGGGCCCCTATGAGATTACGGAGCGGGTCAGTGAGGTAAATTATAAGGTCTTCCAGCCCGGTAAAGGAAACCGTATCAAATTTACCATGTCAACTTATTAAGCCCTGGAAGGACCGTCAAAGTCTGGTGGCGGTCAGAGAGCATAGGGGTGCCCCAAAGGGAGAGTTTACCACCGGTCCATATCTCTGAGTCATTGTCCGAAGCACAGCGGCAGGAAACTAGGGAGTTCCTACAAAGGAATCAGCAGGTTTTTTCGGAATTGCCAGTTAGGACTGAAGTCATTTCACATGACATCGTCACAGAACCTGGCCAGAAGGTACGTTTGAGGCGTATAGGGTGCTGAGGCCCAGAGGCAAGCGTTTGCTGAGGAAGTTGAAAAGATGCTAAAGCTTGGGGTCATGAAAGGTCCAAAGTGGGTGGACGAGCCCTATAGTGCTCATACCGAAACCTGATGGGAGCTTGCGATTCTGCAATGATTTTCGCAAGCTCAATGAGCTATCAAAATTTGATGCCTACCCGATGCCACGGGTGGATGAGTTGGTCGAGCGGCTAGGACCTGCAAGGTACATTACTACATTAGACCTGACCAAGGGCTATTGGCAGGTGCCCCTCACAAAGGAAGCTAGGGAGAAAACTGCTTTTTCCACCCCAGATGGACACTTTCATTATGTTGTCCTTCCCTTTGGCCTACATGGGGCTCCGGCCACATTCCAGAGGATGATGGACGTCATCCTACAGCCTCATAGAAAATATGCGTCGGCATATTTGGATGATGTGGTGGTATTTAGTACGGACTGGGAATCCCACCTACCCAGAGTACAGGCCGTCTTAGATGCCATAAGGGCAGCAGGGTTAACTGCCAACCCTAATAAGTGTGCCATAGGGCTAGAGGAGGCTCGCTATCTAGGCTATGACATCGGGAGGGGGGTCATCAAGCCCCAGTTGGACAAACTTGAAAGCAATTAGGAATTGGCCCCAACCGGTTTCCAAGAAGCAGGTCAGGGCTTTTTTGGTATCGCAGGGTACTATAGGAGATTTGTGCCCAACTTTGCCTCCATAGCAGCCCTCTTACAGATCTCACAAAAGGATCCAAGTCCACTATGGCAAGTGGAACCCGGAGCCGAACTAGCTTTTAAAAAATCTGAAAGAGGTACTCTGCAAGAGACCAGTGCTCGTTGCGCCAAACTTCCAAAAGGAATTTTTGGTCCAGGCAGATGCCTCTGAGGTGGGATTAGGGGCTGTCCTGTCACAGTTGGTTGAGGGAGAAGAACACCCGGTAGTGTACTCAGCCGGAAATGTCGGCGGCCGAGAAAAATTACGCCATAGTAGAGAGAGAATGCCTGGCCATTAAGTGGGCTATTGAGGCACTGCGCTACTACCTGATAGGTAGACCCTTTAAAGTAATCACGGACCATTCACCTCTAAAGTGGATGGCACAAAACAAAGGGAAAACGCAAGGGTGACCGGTGGTTCCTGGCTCTACAGGACTTTAAATTCTTTGTAGAACATCGCCCCGGGTCACAACAAGCAAATGCGGGATGCACTGTCGCGGGTGCATAACTTTATGGCACAAAGTGCTCCGCCCCACAGGTCTGAGCAGAGGGGGGGGATATGTAGGCCGCAGCTGGGAAGGTCTACAAGGGAGTATAAAAGGTCAGCAGGTAAGCTGACTGGGCGTCGGCTGTACCTCCAGTCTACCTTCTGGGCTGGAGGTGTTCACACTGGGAAAAGCCAGTGTAGGACCAACAAGGTGATAGTGAGGGAGCTACACCATTGTTAGCAAGCGCTCAGACGAGCAAGTCTTTTTGTTTTTGTTGTTGCTGTGCATGTTTGCCATTGGTTTTTGTTCTGCTGTTTAAATAAACCCACGGAGCCAAGCAGCCGTTTGTACCTGACTTCTGCCTCTGTCTCATGCCTGGAAGACTCATGCGGTGATCCCAGAGCTGTGCAAGCTCACAATATATATATATATATATTGGTAAATATATTTCTTTGTATGTACTGTACATCCCCCAATGCAGGTACACAGCTTTCCCATCATTGTAACTCTGATTGCTGTGGGTAATGTGACATTACCCAGCTTTCCTGTACACTGGATGGCCTATCTAGCCTTCAAGAAAGGTGGATGACATCACATCCCCCACAGCAATCAGTTTTTGATCATGGGAAAGCTGTATGTCTGCTGTATTCAATATGGTATCATCCCTGCACCCAGGGATGTCAGGGCAACATCTCATGTTCTGACTGTTGCTGGATAATCTTAGAGGTCCTAATGCACATTCAGCCAATCAATGCAAGTCTTCTGCATCCAAAATACATTTCCTCCTATCAGTACACAGTAATGAAGAGACCTAGACCCTATAACTTAACAGTGATGAGTCACTATGTACACATAGGGCCACATATATGAAAACTGTCTTGGTCTAAGACTTTTTTTGTTGCCCATAGCAACCATTCAGAGTTCCCCATTCATTTCATATAGAGCTCTGAAAAAATAAAGGGGAACTCTGATTGGTTGCTATGGGCAACAAGGAAAGTCTTAGAACAAAACAGTTTTCATACATGTCCCCCATAGTTTTCATTATCTGTGTATAACATCCTCCTCCTCCAGCTCTGTATTAGAATGATTATATTCCTATCAGCACCTCACTTTACATAGTGACTGATGAGTCACTAGAGGCAGACAAATATTTGTCAGCCCAGGTCACACCCACCACAGGGAAGTGTTTCTGAGCTGAGCCTGGCTTCAAAGCACATCCACTGAGTGATGACTAAACATCCATTCAGGCCATGTGATCAATAGACGTCAAATGGTATGCAGGAAGAAGGAGGAGGGGAAATAAATCTCTCTCTGCCTAGTTTTGCAAAGCAGAACAGGTAAATAATTTTATTAATGAGTATCAGCTGCAAAGTTCAATACAGTTAAGTTGTGAGCTCTATAACAAATAAAAAGATAGTTCCAGAGAACCCCTTTAACTTTTACCACCTTAGGGTGTCCGAAAACCTATAATGGCCTAAAGAAAACTGTAATGAAAATGAGACCCCAAAGTCCAGTAGGTGTTCCTCCTATTCTGAGGCTTGTGGCTGAGCCAAATAGTGTACTAGGGTCACATATGTGATATCTCTAAAAACTGTAGAATTGGGGGAATCAATGTTGAGTTGTTTTTTCCTGGTCACACCTACTATGTTCTAGTGAATAATGGATAAAAATTGAAAATCTGTAAAGAAAGTGAAAGTTTGGAAATTTCACCTCCACACTGCTTTTATTTCTGTGAAACACCTAATGGGTCAACTAAACTTCCTAAAAACTGTTTGAAATACTGTAAGGCATGCAGTTTCTTAGATGGAGTAATTTATGGGGTTATCAAACATACAGGCCCATCAGAGGCACGTCAGAACTGAACTGGTCCTTAAAAAAATCTATGTTGCAAATTTGCTTGTAAATGTAATAAACTACTACTAAAATTCTAAGCCTTCTAATGTTGTACAAAAATAAAAAGACATTTAAACAATGATGCCAACCTACAGCAGACATGTGGTAGATGCTAGTTATAAACTATTTTGTATAGAATAACTGTCTTACATGCAGAAAATTTTTGCAAATGTTTTCATAATTTTCACAAAATTTTGATATTTTTCCCAAATAAACAAGGTTTGTATGGAGCAAAATTTCTTACTAACTTAAAGCACAATGTGTCATGGGAAAACAGTCTCAAATCACATGGATAGGTGAAAGTATTAAAAATTATTCCCAAATAAAGTGACATGTCAGATTTAAAAATGAAGGGCGACATGTATGATCGGGCTTTTCGCCTGTTTTTTTTGGAGTAACCTGCGCCTCCCAGCCCGATTCCCCCCCGTCAGACGGAAGGATGTGGTGTTAGGCGCAGCGTTCGCCACTTTCAGCTGTGCCCCGCATGAAGGGGCTGGCAATGGGCGCGGTGTGGGCGTTCCGGGTCGGGACGCGGCGCGCTCGAAAACTCTGAGGCATGTACAATCGCGAGTCGGCAAAGTGTGGTGCATTGCAGCGCTCGGCAGCTCCGACAGTCAGACCTAGTTTATTTTGGTCTACATGCTCCGGCGGAGGCGAAGTGAAGCAAGAACGGAACATGAGAGGAAGCATAGAAGATCGCAACAGAAATCTCGGCTCTCAGTGACGTGCAGCATGGAGTAGGATTCCGAAAAAATCGCCTTTATAAAGGCGGAAAACATTCTCAGAAAAAGAGCTCAAACCCCAAAAATAAAAAATAAATAAAAAAAAATCACTTTCCAAAAATCTAGAACGGCGCGATATCAGGAATTAGGATATTGGAAATTGCCGGGAAATACAGTAATTCAAATTCTGAAAGCTATTCTCATTGGTCAGCAGAAACCGGCCAATCAATAAGGAGCGACAGTGAACCATTAAAACCTATGGAGAACTATTGACCAATCAAAATCAAAGGCGGAACAGTTCAAAATACAGTAAAAATGCAGAAAAGAGCTGATTGGCTGAGCTAGCGGGGGCTTGGCTATCTTGGCCAATCAGAATAGGAGCGACAGGGACCCATTATAGCTTATGGAGAAGTTTGAACCAATCAAAATCAAAGGCGGGACAGTTCAAAATACAGTAAAAATGCAGAAAAGAGCTGATTGACTGAGCTTTCGGGGGCTTGGCTATCCCAGCCAATCAGAGCGCGAGCTACTTCTCCCAGGGTAGTCTATGGAGAGATCGGCGCAAGGAAATCTCGGCTCTCAGCGCCGTGCGGCATGGAGTTTGAATAAAAAAAAACATTTTTATTAGTTGTAAAATATTCTCTGAAAAAGAGCTGAAACTTCTATAAGCATGAATCAATTAAATCCCTAACAACGCGTTTGTCGCCGAGACCGACGCTACGTAAGGAATTGGGATATAGAGAATTGCCGGGAAATACAGTAATTCAAATTGTTTAAGCTCTTCTGATTGGTCGGCATAAACCAGCCAATCAAAATAGGAGCGACAGTGGCCCATTCTAACCTATGGAGGAGCATTGACCAATCAGAATAGGAGCGACAGGGACCCATTCTAACCTATGGAGAAATATTGACCAATCATATTCAAAGGCGGGACAGTTCAAAATACAGTAAAAAGGCAGAAAAGAGCTGATTGGTTGAAGCGGCGGGGGCTCGTCCAGCTTAGCCAATCAGAGCGCAAGCTACTTTCTCATAGAGTTCTATGGGGAAAAGAAATTCAGAGCGAGCTCTGTGATTGGCTAAGTTAAAAGAGGCGCGTTTTTTTGGACCAATGGAAGAGTGAGCGACGCTCCTATGGGTTTTCTAATGCAATCTGAAATAAAAACTGTACATGGCCGAAATCAAATGATAAGACTCACGAAGTTGTGCCGATCTGTATATAAAATGAATAATAATATGGGGGTAAAGAAAAAAAAATATTCACTAAAATCATTTGTATTTCTTTATTTTCATTAAACCAATACTATTGATCCTTGACTAATGAAAATCAAGAAATTAACATGATTTTATTGAATTACATTTTTTTTTTTTTACCCCCATATTATTGATCATTTTATATACAGATCGGGACAACTTCTGTAGTCTTATAATTTGATTTCGGCTATGTACAGTTTTATTTCAGATTGCATTCGAAAACCCATAGAAGCGTCGCTCGCTTCCCCATTGGTCCAAATAACCGCACCTCTTTTAAACTTAGCCAATTCACAGAACTCGCTCTGAATTTCTTTTCCCCCCATAGAACTCTATGAAAAGTAGCTCGCGCTCTGATTGGCTAAGTGGACGAGCCCCCGCCGCTTCAAACCAATCAGCTCTTTTCTGCCTTTTTACTGTTTTTTGACTGTCCCGCCTTTAAATATGATTGGTCAATATTTCTCCTAGGTTAGAATGGGTCCCTTTTCGCTCCTATTCTGATTGGTCAAACTCCCCCATAGGTTAGAATGGGCCACTGTCGCTCCTATTCTGATTGGCTGATTTACCCGACCAATCAGAAGACTTAAACAATTTCAATTACTGAAATTTCCCGCAATTTTCTCTATTGAAATTTCCCCTTATGTAGCGCCGGCCCTCGGCGACAAACGCGTTCTTAGGGATTTAACTGCTTTATTTTTAGAGAAGGTTTCAGCGCTTTATCTGATAATGATTTACACTTAATAAAAAAGATTTTTTTATTTCATACCCCAAATCCGCACGGCGTGAGCGCCGAGATTGCATTGCGCCGATCTCTCCATAGACTACAATGGGAGAAGTAGCTCGCGCTCTTATTGGCTGGGGGTAGCCAAGCCACCGTTACTCAGCCAATCACTCTTTTCTGCATTTTTACTGTATTTTGAACTGTCCCGCCTTTGATTTTGATTGGTCAAAACTTCTCCAAAAGATATAATGGGTCTTTGGGCGCTCCTATTCTGATTGGCTGGCTTTGCCCACCAATCAGAAGAGCTTAAACAATTTCAATTACTGTATTTCCTGGCAATTCTCTTTATTGCAATTCCTGTGTAGCGCCAGTCTCGGCGACAAACGCGTTGTTAGGGATTTAACTGCTTTATTTTTAGAGAAGGTTTCAGCTCTTTATCTGATAATGTTTTACACTTAATAAAAATGATTTTTTTATTCATACTCCATGCCGCAGGGCGCTGAGCGCCGAGATTGCATTGCGCCGATCTCTCCATAGACTACAATGAGAGAAGTAGCTCGCGCTCTGATTAGCTGGGATAGCCAAACCCCCGCTAGCTCAAACAATCAGCTCTTTTCAGCATTTTTACTGTATTTTGAACTGTCCCGCCTTTGATTCTGATTGGTCAGTAGTTCTCCATAGGTTTTAATGGTTCACTGTCGATCCTATTTGATTGGCCGGTTTTTTTGCCGACCAATGAGAATAGCTTTCAGAATTTTAATTACTGTATTTCCCGGCAATTTCCAATATCCTAATTCTTGATAAATTTCGCCGTTCTAGATTTTTGGAAAGTGATTTTTTTTAAATTAAATTTTTTATTTTTGAGGTTTGAGTCTTTTCTGAGATGTTTTCCGCCTTTTAAAGGCGATTTTTTTTTATTCATACTCCGCACGGACATCTTAATGATTTCCACTGTTTTCCAGCCTGTCTCGAATCGGAATACATGTGAGGCGCAGTCCCGCACTGGCCTATGTCCTCGCATGTGCCCCCACACTGGCGAGGCGCAGGAACTTTCCCCGCATGTATGAGCCCACCTCCAGGACGGCGAATCTTAGGCGCAGCGCCGCACTGTGCCTAAGTCCGCACTGCGCCCCAAACACTGGCGGGGCGGACTTTACATACAATGTATTTAAACGTGCCGCCGGCAACGACATAAATCAGGCGCAAATTTCGCCGGAAAACCGGCGGAAAGGTGCGCCCCGACGTGGCGAGATTCATACATGTCGCCCAAAGTTCTGTCAGGAAGGTTAAAAATGGCTGCTACGGTAATGGGTTAAAAATACGCATTGTATGAACTTTAATGCGCATATTTCTATTGAGGTCAATGGGCATTGTTTACTTCCATGTGGATTCCGACTTGAAATAGTCATCATGTATCCACAGCCTAAAAATGCAATATAATTGCTTTAATTATTATTTCTTAATATCTTATCATACTGTTTTTGTTGTTGTATTTTCAAATTCTATGCAACAAATTCCACAAAGAAATGTGAATTGACATACCACTACAGATACAGACTCTACCTTCTCTCGTTTTGTTCTATTAATGTCAATGTATCAGTGTATGTATCTCCTGAGTTCATGGACATCATTTAAATATCTAACCAATTCCTTTGGTCTATGACCCAAATAAAATTTTGTTTGTCTTAAATAAGGTTTTG
>JAODAL010050926.1:0-27041 GCA_025379985.1 Phyllomedusa bahiana | reverse complement strand
TTTTTAAAAGGGGGAATTGAACTTTTTTATCTGAAAAAGACGGCTTCGGGGGAATAAATTAATTTATTAAAAAATTTAAATGGTCCCTACAAAAAGTATGGGGAAAATTTATTTCAGGTGAACCCCCTCAAAAGAAAAGGGGGACTTTCCTTCGACTAGAGAAAAAAGGATTCAATCTCCAGAGGAGAAAGAGCGTTCTTCACTGTAAGAACTGTAAATCTGTGGAATAGCCTGCCTGAGGAGCTGGTCACAGCAGGAACTGGAGAGGGGTTTCAAGAAAGGCTTAGATACCTACCTGGGAACTAAAGAATATTAATGCGTACGTAGCTGGTAAAATTCGGGAATCCTGGCCGGTGGCGGCTCTGGGTCAGATATGGGTCTATACTGGAGCGGTTGTTCTTGCCTTGTGGGTTTCGGGGCATTAACCCGTGGCGAGCCCGGGCTTTAAGTCCGTTCCTCTCTCCCTCACCCACATTTTCCCCACCCTTGGTTGAACTCGATGGACATGTGTCTTCTTTCAACCTACTAACTATGTAACTATGTAACTATGTATGTAATGTCCTTTCCTGTGACACTGTATCTTAAAACCAATCTTAACATACAATGTCACAGACATTTGTAGGCCTGTGGCTAGTAAGATGTTTGAGAGACTACATATCTTAACTATGTCATTAAGCTGGTTTTGCCTGAGATTTTGGGTGAAATAATATTGGGCCAGTGTTTTTTTTTAATAGCATGTAGATTGTTAGAAGGACAGGTTATTATTGATCCATTACACTATGGGGTTCTCACCAAACTTTAAATTGCTCAATTGATGCTGCTAGGGTTGCTAGTACAGTTATTACAGACTTGGGTCAGAACCTGGAAACCACACAAGGGTGAGTGAGGATCATCTCATCTAAAGAAGACACTTTGATGCTATAGATCTGTTACAGCTTATATGTGACAACCCTGTGTTTACTTAGATCCCAGGTCGACAGGTCTTTAATTTTTATGTGTTCATTTATGCACTTTGTTGGTACCATTCATTGTGCCGGATTTTGACATAATAAAGCAACGTTGTAGTATAAAACCAGAACCACACATGGACTTTGTTTTTACCACAGCTGGTTCACTTGAAGAAAAAAAAAACCCTATAAAATTGTGTACACAAGAGAACCAATGTAGGTTAAATTTTAAATGTAGGTTTTTTTAAATATATTTTAACATATGTGTAAGATGAATATTAGTAGTGTGGCATTTTGTAGAAAAGATATTGTATGTTTGGATCACTAAACCATGTGCAGCAAGAAATGGGTCTTTTTCTGCTGTAATTTTGGTTGAAAATATGAAGAAAGACCTGGTTGTGAGTAAATAAAAGTTGAACTCCACTCCAGATCTTGAATTAATTTGACATATTGGGAGCCACCTGGGATAACTCTTTAAAAATGGTGTGAATTCCTCAGACAGGGCTCACTTCAGGGGGAAAAACGTGTTTGTCCACCCCTATGAATTTTTCAAACAGGGGGATCACTTTTATGAAAAAATTTTTTGTTTGTGATGTTTGGCATTGGCCCTCTGACCAAAACATTCGCAACACTGTTTGTTGAAAGGTTAGAAAATCCTAGGATTTATGTTGTACACGGTTTAAAATTTTTTGTGCTATATAGTGGATACAATTGATTGAGGTCAGTTTTAAACCTTCTTCCTTAGAGTGATGTGTTTTAATGTGCCAGAATTTGTTTACCCCCCAAGTTTGGAGACCCCAAAGGTAAAAGGGGATCATCAACTGTTAGTATAAATGTTACATAAATAAAGAAAAATTTATTAACACTTTTTATAAAACTTCTTATAATTATTCATACAAGCTATATCTTGTCATAATAACCCTCAAAGCAGTGTAGCAAAGGCAACTATATTATGGAAAAACAACCTTCTTGACTCTTAGGAACACATTACAAGACATGAGGAATACATAGAAATTTTCAAATACAGTTATTTTCCCCCTGGGCATTATTAATAAAATTTTGTGTTTTTTTTAGAAAAAAAAAAAAAACCCGCTCAATTTTACATCTTTTTTCGCTAAAAAATAAATTTTCATTTTTGAAAGTAATTTGTACCGTATTTTAAAATTTTTTTTTTTCCCCCAGGGCCGCAGTAGGCTTATATAAAGTTACTTTTTAACGCTGAACTTACTTTTAAACATCTTATATAAATAATTTTGGTTTTTTGAAATAGTTAAACCCCTTTTCCCTTATCCCTTTTTTTTAAAACGTTTTGTAAAAAGTTTTTTACTGTATGTACAGTACATTACATCTCTTTTTTTTGGGCCCTTTTTTCTTCCCACTGCTCCTCTTGTTTCAAGTGTCCCCAAAAATTTTCTTGATGTTTTCTAGTTCTGATATTTATGGACCCATGAACTAAGCACAAGATAGCTAGTTACTATTTACTCACAGGTCATTACTAAGCAGCCCCCAACACAGAAAAATTTGGGAAAAATTTCATTAAAACACCATGCCCAAAAACCCCCTCACCAACAAACCTGGACTTCTAACAGTGGGGCTTTTAAAAATTTTGTTAACCTGTTTTCTTTTCCCAAAAAAGAAAAAATTTCAGGGATCCAGTGTTTAAATGTAAATGTTGACATTTTAATTTCAATACAAAATTTCTTTAAAACCGGAAACCCTTTAATCTAAAAATTATGTTACTTTTTGTTTTCTCAATAGTAGGGTGGCCAACCAATCTTTGCATAAAGCCGATATGTCTGCAATGGGATCCAAAACTAGGAAAGTAAAGGTGAGGAGTTTGGAGTATATCCTAGTTTGCAGACACTTTAGGTGGACCGTGTACAACAGATATCTACCGTTTCATACTAATAAGGTTTGTTTAACCCCCCTCAGAATTTTCTATATTTCTGCAAAAATTTCACCTTAATTTACATCAATTTTCAAAACCCGTCCCCAAAAGATACAAAATTAAATCCAAATTCAAACCCAAAAAATTTTTTTAAACAAATATATTTTTCCCTTTGGTCAAAATTTATTTATTAGGAAAATGATCCAATATCACATATCTGTGAGTGGCAAAAATATGTAAACATTTAGGATTAGCAGATAATTTTAAGAAATGGGTGATATGTTTTATTTAGGGAAAAGGGATCTATCAAAATCCCATCTTCGCTGTAACATTATTCAAGGCCTTATTGTTTTTTTTTTTTTTTTTTTTTTTTAAGCACAACATAGTAGTACATGAAACACTCGAAGACTTTGAAACGCTGGAGGGAAAGTGTGTCCTTCGGATACCAGGAGGCCGAACTCACCTACCGTGTGTCAGGGAAGAAAGTTCCTATGCCAGAAGTGGAATAAGTCCGATAGATAAGGAAAGTCAAAGGGGATGACCTAGGTGGTCAGTAGTTAAGGAGGATTAGATGAAGGTGGATTGGCGCCACCGCTGGGATAGCGAGGACAGCCACAGGAAACACAGGGACTCCTGCTCAAGGAGGACAGTAAGGAAAACACGGACTCCGCTGAGGAACAGCACAGTGAACACAGGACTCCGCAGGAGGGACAGACAGGAACCAAGGACTACGGCCAGGAGGGCAGCACAGGAAACACAGGTACTCCGACTGGAGGACAGCCCAGGAACACAGGACTCCGCAGGTAGGAACAGCACAGCGAACACCAGGACTCCGCCAGGAGGGGACTGCACAGGACACAGGGACTCCGCCAGGAGGGACTCGCACAGGAAACACAGGACTCCGTCCAGTGAGGGGACTCTGCAAGGAGGGAACACAGGACTACCGCCAGGAGGACTGCACAGGAACAAGGACTCCTCCAGGAGGGACTGTCACATGAACACAGGACTCCGCCTGGAGGTACTGCCACAGCTACACAGGACTCCGCCAGGAAGGTTACTGCAAGGGCGACACAAAGATCAACCAGGAAGGTTACTGCATGGGAACCACAGGACTCCGCCAAGTGGTAATGGAATGGGAATACGACACCAAAGCAGGATAACTTTCCCAGGCAACACAGCAGGACAGGACTCGAGGGTGGCTAGAGGCAGGTGCCTAAGGCCTTTAGCCCAGTAACACCAATACTCAGGCACAGACTGTGGATGGATGGTGCCTTTTATAGGAGTCAGCTGACCAGGTAGTGCTGCCACTGGCCCAGCCCAGTTGGAGTAGTTAACTGTTGCAGCACTTGAAACTCTGCATTAGGGCAAATTCCAGCCAACCTGGATTGGATCAACACATTTGCATGCAGGCAGAAGGCAGAGAAATTTGCAGATTGTGACATTCACAATACGTGTTTGTGGAAATGTATCATGGCACAGAATATTTCTGAAAACCTCAAAAGAAGAGTTGTTGATGCTTATCAGGCTTGGAAAGGTTACAAGATAATCTCTAAATTGTTTGGATTCCACCAGTCCACAGTCAGATTGTGTACAAAGAGAGAAAAATCTGAATGAAAACAATTTCGCATTATTCAAGAGTGGGTCAACTAACACAACGCCAAGACCTAAACGCCTGAAATATCACAAAGGAACCCAATGCAACATTTTTGCAACCATAGGACTTTATCACATTAGCTAATTTTAATATTCATGATTTCACCAACAGGGGGACATTTGGTATCAGTGGTGTTCCATGGGCGCAGATTTGCAAGGAGGAAAGCAGCTGCTCTCGCGCAAAAGACAAATGGCTGCCCGTCTGCAGTTTGCTAAAGTTCACCTAAACAAGCGATTGGAACATTATTTCTCACAGGACTGGGACAAAGTATACAGGTCTCCTAGACAAATAAGGCATATAGAATTCCCTTCCCCCCAATGGAAAATTCAGACCACTTTGTACCACACCCTTCCTGCTGTGATGAAGTGGCACCCTTGGCAGTCGCCTATCTTTGCCTATCTGTCATCCCGACCCTGATTTCTAGAACAAATGAAACCAAAACAGAGGTTTTGAGCTTAAATGAAAAGGACTATATTGGGAGAATGGAAAATACTGCATTCCAGCAAAAAAAGAAAAACTCTTTAAGAGATAGTTGTAGAGAAAGTGGTGAGCTGTCTTACTTGCTTGTGTGTTTCTATCAATTGGTTATTAGCCGTGCTCCTATTCCATGACTGGATATTTTTGATGGTATATCGTTTGTATATATCATTATATATTATGTTGGGACACGACATCGTATACTATCAAGACAACAAAAAGCAGCACAAGTTTTTGATGCAACTGACCCTCCAAGTTCGCAGAGCGTGGATCTTAAAACATTATTGTGGAAATTTGAAAAAGTGTCTATTAAAGAACTCAATATGATCCCACGTGGTCTTCGGATCAAAAAATTGCCCACTACGGTTTATCCGGATAATTATATACAAGAATGGAACAAAATTCTGAGTGAATGTTCTAAACAATTAATGCAGCTCATTGTCAAGTATGAAACAGACAACAGTGGTGAAATTAGCGTAAGTGTCGGAATTAAAGAGATTGAAAATAATCTTGAAGCTTTTAAAAGTCTGGCAGACTATACCAAAGAATATGATAAATTACAGAATAACCTGGCCTCTGTGGAATCGTCAATTATGTCTGTGAAAAAGAAACAAATTTTTATTTTCTTTTTAATTGTCATATTTTTTTCTTTTCCTTACTTTACCTTACTTCATTTTCCAGCGAGAACATAGAGATTATGTGTGTGTGTGATACCGTATACACCTGGTGGTCTAAAAACACATCTTCAGATACTCCTAGATCAATTTTGAGGGAATAACGGACGTCGCAGACAATATAAAAGACGTAACAACAGAGTCAGTTTTGATTCCGATTCCTCTGATGCAAGGGATACATCGGATGACAATCTAAGCACAGCTTCTAGCAATGTAAGCAGCTCGCACCATTCACATTCATCCATAACATCAAAAAAACGGACCCAATGCTGGAGGGGTGGGTAGATAAGGCACCGAACCACAAAGAAAAGCCCGCAAGAACATCTGAATAGTAATGATTCCATAGATATTGTGAATTTATCTAACACTGTTTTGACGGAAGACTAATAACCTGTTCTAAAATTGGGGTTCAATTTTGTGATACAGAAACCATTTAAACTGTTCTCCATCATGAAAAGTATAAATAAATTCACTAGAGACCTTACAGTAAAGAGACATTTCTGGCAAGAAAATTCTGAACAAATGGATATCGAACAACAGGAGACCCCTAATGAATTTTCTGGAGGTAAGTTTCAGGAGCAAATGTCCTTAATAACTTTACGGGACTTATCTAGTAGCGATGAAGCTTTGATTGTTCCTCCATCAGAATTTCGTATTAAGAATGCTTCTTTCTATCCAGTACAAGCCAGAACGGAATCTATGACCACGTTTCAGAATCTTGTTATGCGAGACCTTGGGTGTCTGCAGGAATCCCTCTCCACTATACCATCTAATATATCTTCTAGACAAAGAAAAGCGTGAAACATTTAACACTCAAAAGAGCGGATAAGGGAGGTTCAATTGTGGTTCTTGAAAATGATATGTATAGTTCTCAAATGTTCAAACTTCTATCAGATCAGGGTACTACTTGTAATTAATACTAATCCAACATGGTCATTTCAATTAATCTTGTCCAAATTGTTAGTGAAGGCAGTGGTAGCGCTTGGGAATTCAGTCATACCACGCTAGATGAAACAACTTTATGTAAAAAATCCCATTACATCTATTATTGTATGGTTGTCTAAGTCCATAAACGGCTGGAACCATTGTATCTGGATTGGAGTCACTAAACGAGCCACTATGTGATATGGGTTAGATTCTAACACTCCAGCCTTTAGTTTGCCATGTTCCAGGCTTTATAAAGGATACACGTGACGTTTCTAAATGGTTTACAGGGAAATCTACATGGATGTCTAACTATTGTGGGATCTGCTGCTGATGTAGAATCACATTGTATACTTCCTATATCACAGGATGTCGCTTGTTAGCTTTGGGATTTTCATTTTATTTTTTTCAGATTTTTTCGATGATTTGTGTACATTTATTAATCTTACCTGTGTCGTATTTAATGACGCACAATTTTTTGCTTTGTTTTTGATAATAATTTTTATTTACCAGCTAGAGGCAGGTGTCAATGGGGGTTCGTGAGGGGCAAAGTTTTCCCCTCATGGGCTAACACTGGTTATGTCTTGGTTTGAGTCCATGTACGTTTTTTTTGACGATAATCCATTTTTTGGCGACATCCAGAGGTATGGAAGATACATAGATGATATTTTGGTCATCTGGCAGGGAGCACTATCTAGTGTTCCATCTTTTTCTACCTTTCTGAACAATATCCTTAAATCCTAAAAGTTTGAACATGAAGTTCAACAAATACAGATTTCGTTTTGGGATCTTACTTAATAGGTAGGAATAGATCAAACGTATACAATTCTTACTCAGCTATCTGGAAACCATCACAGGAATACAACTATTTACACTACGTAGTGGACATCCGAAAAGACATACACGGATCTCCATTCCGGTCGGAGAACTAACTAGGCCAAAAGATAATTGCTCAATTATAAACGGATTTGTAAATGAGGCGATATTAATTTCTGTAAAATCGATTGGCAGGCCGTGGGATATTCCTATTGGGTTTTAAATAGAGCCAAAACCATTGTGGTATAAAAAAACAAGATCTCAACTACTTATGCCATCTAAAAGTTAAAATAATTATACAAAAAAAATGTACCCACCATTGTAATCGAAGACAGTTTACATACATCACAGATTATAAGATCATTAACAAAGTTTGTATCCCAGTCTGTTGGAGAGGGATGTTACATCTAATATTTTGGAACACGGCTGTCGGATTGTTACTCGACGTCGGTCAATGTTAGGAGATAGGATTGCCCATATTTTTCCATATCAGGGATTCTCTGTCCACATGGCCTTGCACATAGGGATTCTACAGTGTGGTCATTCCCGTGTAAAAACGTCTATGTCAATTTGTTTTAAAGTTATTATCAAAAACATTTGCTGTACATGGCTATCATTCATGAGTAATCAATATTTAAATTGTACACCACTACGGTTATTTATTTAATTGTTGCTTGTACTCATTGTAAACTTATATTTAGCTGTTGAGCGATTGCGATTGGCTCATCGAGACTCGATCGTATAGTCGATAGTCGGGACCGCCATCGATAAGGTTTTTCGATAGGAGCATCGATTCTGCGCGATGACCATTATAAGTCTATGGGAGAGCAAAACACCTTTCATTATTACACAACAAACAAGGCTGGAAGAAGCGAAAATTAACATCCAAACAGTCAATGGATACCATGCTACATCTTAGGCAACAAAACTGTTAGGGTTATGAAAAAAGTCACAGAAAATAAGTCACAGACCATTTACTCATCCTGTCTTTGTTAACACTGGAATGACCTTAAACTAGCATCACCAACAAATTAAAAAAGTGCCAGAAGGCAGTATGATTTGAACATCATGTTACTTGAAAGGACTATTGATATCCCTGTCATGGGAACGCTAGCATGAGCCTCCCAAACCTGCATGGACCACCCACATTTAATAAAGTGCCGGAAAAAGGATGTCTTTCTACCACCATCTTTAAGTCTTCATTGGACTTGACTATATCTGTCTGGGCCACAGCATGAAAGCCCCAAACCTGCATGACCCCCACATTAAAAAGTGCCGGAAAAAGGAGTCTTTTCATACCCATCCCATTTTAGTTCATGGCATTGACTTTACCTGTCCTGGGCCTCAGCATGACCCCGGGCCGGAGTTACAGTGGGTGCGGTGATAATGCCCAGGCTGGCGTCGTCATCTATTAAAACGGCAGTAGGTTAAAATTGCCCTGGATGACGCAGGAGCAACGAAAACTGTCGTGCTGAAAGCAGAGTGCGGAAGCTGGGAAGTGTGAGAACTCCAGCCTTCCCTCTATACACAGTCATTCCTGGGGTGCGCTGCCCTCCAGTTATGTGTGTCGGACAATTGGAGCTTCACTTGGAACATACTGTGTGTTAACGACCTGTTACAACCCAGGTGCCCTTTTATTTTGGCATTCTTCTTTCTCATTTTTATCATACGTGCTGGAGGAAATCGGTCTCTGTACTTTGTTCTCTGTCCGTGTCCAATTTACTCCATGTCTTCTGAGATGAATAACCTACATATGGTCAGTTTCCTGTGACGTCCTTGTACTTTTTCAGAGGAATTTTTTTTTTATCATGCTATTTGTTCATGCAAGTTTTGTAGTACTTTAATTCTAGACAATACATTTTTAAAAATAGGATGGAACTCCACCATGTCTTTGTTTCACTTTTTTTATTGTATTAAATGGTGTTGTCTCAATACAGGGGATTGATAGCTTGTTAAAGATTCTTGCAAAACAAGTTCATTTTGCAATATGTGTCCATTAACAGTGTCCCTACCTATTCTGTTTATGACAGGCACCATCACGCCTTGAGCACTCATTGACTATTGTGAAGAACAAATGTCTGTTAGAAACAACATTTTTTAGAATAGGAACCTGTAGTATAGCCTGCAGTGTCACAGCAAAATGCTCCCAAAAATTCAAGAACATGTGACCCTTGAGCCACTTTGGGTCAATTAGCTGTGAAGAAATCAATGTCTGTTAGAAACAACATTTTTAGAATAGGACTGTAGTAAAGCTGCATGTCACAGCAAATGCCCCCAAAAATTTCAAAGCATGGACCATTGAGCCACTTTGGTCAATTTTCTGAAGAACAAATGTCTGTTAGAACAACTTTTTTTTTATAATAGGACCTGTAGTAATGCTGCAATTTCTCAAAGCAGCATCGACCCAAAAAGATTATATAAAATGACTTCTCAGCCACTGTTTAAAATGTGCGGGAGATAATGCCACTTAGACAGCCACATTTCTGTTAAAAAGGACCCATGATAATATTGCTTATCTCACAGGGCTACATGACCCCATCAAAATTTATAAATATTGACTTCTCAGCCACTATTAAAATTGTGAGGGAGACAATGCCACTTATGAAGCCACATGTCTGTTCCAAAGGACCATTGATTATTGCTGTATCTCAGTCTAGCACATGACTCCAAAACAATTGACAATTTGCGAAACTTCTTAAGATTAAGTGAATAAATGGAATACGGTGTTGTCTTGACACCTTGCTGTCATTTACAGTCTCCTCACTAGCAAAACCAGCAAAATTGAACTTGTGGGAAGAAGAGAATGAAAATTGCAGTAAGAATGATCATTTTATTAAAAACGTTTTCAAGAGGACCATTTGCTGATTTGAAGAATTGGAATGTGAAGTAGAATGGCAAACTAATCGGGTCACCTCGGCAATTGGATGGCTCACAACGTTCATCAGAAGTTCATGCTGTTTAATCTTGATGAAAGTCAAACGATCCACATTATTGTGGAAAGCCGGGATGCGTTGTCTGTAATTGACTCTCCAGCTGTGATGAAGGTTTACGCTCTAGGTATATGTACGCCTGGCTGCTGGGCGGGCGACAACACATCTATGGCGTGACGAGCCAGCTCGGGCCATTTCGTTCCATTTGGATACCAGAAGTCTATTGGGTCGGAACACATGCAAAAATTGGTGTTGAGACGCAGATAGTGTTGCACCTATGATCTTAAGTGATCTCTGTGTGTTGGATGTGTGCCTCGCATTGCAATGGTTGGTGAGGTGGGTAAACAAAGATTGGAGAGGTCAACCATTAGGCTTCTGCCACCTTGATGCTGCTGGCCGCTACTCCTACTTGGGCAACTATACGTGCTGTAACGTCGCTGATGGTGTTCCACCGTGACCTCATTTGGGGAACGTGAAGCAGACGCAACAGAATGTCTCGAGTTGCTCAATCAGCAAAGGTCTCCATTTCTGCCACCATATTTTACTACTCTATTTGGGAGGGTGGATGAAAGTGCTGTTTTTTGTTTTGTAACGGGGATCCAGCGAGGGTGGCACCAGTAAATGTTGTTCATTTTGATGGCTTAATGCTCGAGATCAAGTTGTGAGGAACTGGAGGCATCCAAGCATCTCATGTGTATAGGATGGAGCCTTGGTAATTCCATAGCCTCTGGGTCGAGGGGCACTAGCATAACTGATCTTCCTTCATCTTCCACCTCGCTCAAATTAGCGCCAACCTCTTTCCAAGGCAGGACGTCGGTAAACCATCGGTTTCTAGGACTTACCTCCTCGCCTCCTCCTCCGCTGCCTCGGCACACAGCTGCAACCACAGCATGACTGCTGAGATGTATGCATACCTCTGAGAGTTGATGGCCCACCACCTTCGCACTAGCTCTGGATCTCCGAACACCACTGCCTAAAGAAGACGAGTTGAAAATTGTGAAACTGTCCGTCATATGTGGATTTGACGGAGAGAAAGCTCCGTGGTCCGCTATCTGTGTCCGTTCTCTCCTTCCTCCGTCGCATGGCGGAACCTGTTGGTTTCAGATTGACAACGATCGTTCCAGAACCGAAGTCACTACTCTTGCTCATGCTGACAAGGGGACATTGTCCGACAACTGACCATTTTGGTGGCTTCTTTAAAATTGGCCAAGGATGGTTGACATTGGCTCTTCACCTGCTTCACTCTCGGTGGTTCAAACACCCCGAGGTCCGTACCGTGTTTGTCAGGCCATGTGTCACATTCGTACTGCGTAATGGCATTGCGCTGCTTGCCACATATCGCTGGTGCATGTGGATGGGTGAATTTCCTGCGTGTCTGCCACGTCACAATGAGACGGTTGACGGGCCGAGGTGAGCTGACGCTGCAACGCAGCCTCAGGCGGGACGACAGCAGGTAATCTGTGAACGGAAGGGAAGTGCGAACTCAGAACCATCGAGCCTTCTTCAGCATAGGCACAGCCAGACCCGGGTTAGCTCTGTTAGAAAACTTTTCTGGACCGACAATTGGTTCATGATCATGTGCCAGGCAAGGTATGAGCTCCAGCCTACCGTATCTAAGAGGATGCTGGCCAGCAGATTTGCCCGTTATCGCACACCACCTTGCCTGGCACAAGGTTCTTGTCCCCATAGCAGCGCTCGGGTCTCGTTGCTTAGAGCCGTCCACTGCTCCTGACCTGTGTGGGTCGGTCTCCAAGGCAATGATTATTTCTAACACGGCCTGGTGGGTCTTCTGGGGGGCTGAGTGCGTACGTGATGCCACCAGAGGACCTTGGGGGGAAAGAGCCCTGCACCATCGCCGCCTGCGGTTTTGAAGCTGCTTGTAGCGCCAGGTGCCTGCTGAGAGCACCGTCACCCCCAAGAGACATCCACCTCCCAGGCTCACCCAGTGAGCTGTCACAGAGATTATAGCGGCTTGGCGTGCCTTATAAAGTCCTTGTGTCGGTGGGTGAGATGGACTTTTCCGGAATCAGATGCAGACACTGGCTTGGGAAATTTTAGATGAAACGTGGTCTGGCCAGGGCAAGGGCACGGCTTTTCTTGCAAAGAAATGCCTGCTCGGGCATCTGGTTATTGGGTGGCGGCGATAGGGCCTTGTCGTGGCTGGAACCCTTCTGTGTCCACCAGACGAAGGGCACATTCCAATGGGCCATAAAGCCTGGCAATGCCGACTCGTTTTCACGGCTTTTGGCTTTGGGATGGTTTGGGTTTTAAAAGTGTTTCTTCTGCTCTCAAACCTGATAGACAGAAGGCTGTGCTGCTAGAGTGGCCGCTGTACGGCCGTAGGGCAGGTGCTTTCTATACTGGCAGAAGGAGAAGGAGTCAGGTGAGTGGGTTCTCTGGGGTGTGCTGGTGGTACTTCTGGCGCGAACAGTGGAGGATGAAGCGAGCTTGTCCCTGTCATGACTCTGGAGGAGACATGGGCAGTGAGGATCGCTCGGTTGGTGGCCGGAGGAGGAGAGGGGAGACAGAGGGTTGTGACCTCAGTGGTGAGGCTCGGCGTCGGTCTGGCCTTTTTTTTGCCAGTGTTCCCTCCAATTTCAACCTCTTGCATTCGCTCGCATGTTGTGACTAGCATGTTGGGTCGGTGGATTTATCACTTAAGTTTCTTGCATGTCCTGAATTATGCCGTTTACCGGCAAGGCTGGCATATTGACATTGCTGGGTGAATCAGAGCTTGCTAAGAAGGCCAGGCTTTGGAGAGGTCCTGGACCTTTTTGACGGCGATAAGCGAGGAGCGGGGTTTTGCTCTGACCTGTGGTGGCGGAATCATATCAGCGGACTTCTGCGTGACCGCCGTTCCCTCTTTTGTGGCTGGGACCCGTAGTGGACACTACCCCATTCGACTTCCTCCTTCGTCCACTGATGAAGCGCATCGCATGCAAATATTCTGCGGAAACAAGACCAGGATGGATCGCAAATGTCGTATTTCATGGATCATCATCAACACAGGTGACTTGGTGCGTCCTGACTTTCTTGCATCCAGATAGCTGCGGGCTACAAGAAGGGGACTGCAGGCGTTGACCGATCCGACCGGGTTTTTTGTCGATTGGATACGGCTTCCTTCATCCTTGATGGCATAGTAAGCTGGGCGTCAGAGCAGACTAAAATCATCATCCTGATCTTTTAACATGCCTTCATGACCCCACCGCACTTTTGTCATCAAAGAGGTCTTCAGACAATGGATTTCCACAGTGGTGGGTACTCGAGTTGTCTTTTGGGCTGCTTCATGTTGGAAAGGATGTTGATGATGTGATGGACGACATTTGTTCGGCCGTGTACTGCGAGGACGTCAGGAGTTAATGTACTGCTAGTATGCAGGTTGCAGGTAACCACTGAAGGAAGATTGGCGGAAGTGGTTCGTTATTTGAATTCACAGGGCCCTGACCCATCGACGATGACAGGCCTGACGGTCTGCAACTGATCGCGATCCGCTGGCTGCGTTTCTGTTGTCGCCAAGGCACTGGAAGGAGCACCTTCTCTCGTGACTCTCTACCTCTCTATGTAGCTACCCCCTTCTTTGCTTCGCTTTACACTGCATTTCGCTCATGTTCAGAAATATAAAAATTGAGAAGGTATGGATAGTTTTGGAAAGTTTCTTATTAAAAGACGACAAATCACAGCTATTCTCAATCCCTTAATCAATACAAAATTGCTGGATTCAAATTTAACTGCAAGGTGTCTATCAAAAAATATGGACTGGGCAAGAGTCCAAAAAACACGTATGTGTTTTTTTGGTATAATAAACGGTATTTTTTGCACTTTCATTCACCTGTGGTGAAATATAGGAATTTGCTGTTTCTAAGATTTACGTATCGATGCCTGCGTCAATGAACAGTGCTGGGTGGCAAAAGTCAAAGAAAAGATGTGTTATGACTGTTATGTTTTGATATAATATAACTGTATTGTTTTGCACTTTCAATCACTGTGGTGAATATAGAATTGCTTGTTTAGATTTACGTAGATGCTGCGTTGATGAAACTTTAGTTGTGAGTGCGCAAAGTCAAAAAAAAAACGTAACTGTTATGTCTTTGATTTGAATAACTGTTATTTTTTGTGCACCTTTCAATTCACCTGTGGGAATTATAAGATTTGCTATTTTAAAGATTTACTGGTAGATGCTGGTCAATGAAACAGTGCTGGGTGCGCAAAATTAGGAAGGACAAGATGAGTCTCAGAGTAAGAAGTGTGAACGATAGTGGGTTTGTGTTAGAGATATATTGTAGTTGTGTGTAAGTTATGAGAAGTGTGGTAGGTGTGTGATCTTTCAATGTGTCACTAAAATGTGTGTTAGAAATAGATGTGACATTGAATGTGTTTCGTGAGTGTTTGTACGTAGTATGCTCTGCGTACATGTGAACAGTGCTGAGTGCGCAAAAGTCAAAAACACGTAACTGTTTATGTTTTGATTATAAATAAACTGTATTTTTGCACCTTTCAATTCACCTGTGGTCGACTTGTGAATTGCTGTTTTTTTAAAGATTTACGTAGTGCTGCGTCAATGAACGTGTGAGTGCGCGCAAAAGTCAAAAACACGTAACTGTTATGTTTTGATTTTTAATAAAACTGTATTTTTTGCACCTTTTCAATTCACCTCGTGGTGACACTTATAGGATTGCTGTTTTAAGATTTACGTAGATGCTGCCGTCACTGACAGCGTGGGTGCGCAATGAGTCAAAAAACACGTAACTGTTATTGTTTTTGTTATTGATAAACTGTATTTTTTGCCCCTTTCTAATTCACTGTTGGTGAATATAGAATTGCTGTTTAAGATTTACGTAGATTGCTGCGTCAATGAACAGTGCTGGGTGCGCAAAAGTCAATAAATATCACGTAAACTGTGATGTTTTCAGTATTGATAACTGACGGTATTCTTTGGCAAAGTCAAACAACCTGTGCTGACTACAAGATTGTGGTTTTGTATTTAATAGTTGCAAGGTGGATAATATCAACAGTCACAGGTGTAATGGGTAAAATTGAACACGCTATCTGAATTGTGTATACTGATAATATAAGTGGAGGTTTTGTCAGCTAACAAAGAGACCTGCAGTTTAATAGAAATGATGTTTATCCAATATAAGTTCAGGCTGCCTATTTCCAGGAAATATTTCAATGTGCAAAACTGATTAATATAATAGAATATATCCACTACATGTCTAAACTATGTCTTGTGTGACTTTATCCAGTGTTCTTTAAAGATTGAGCTGTCTGTGTTCGTTTCTCCAGCGGGGGGCCTCCCCCACGCTCCCACCGCCGTGAATTTCGTGGTAGATTTATGCTTTAAAATTCTCTAGTAACTTTCATAAAATGTTCAAATCCCTAATCTAACTAAATTGGATGGATCACAGCTAATAGTAGAGGTTTCCTCTGTGCAGTAATAGACTAATTTCGCTGAGCTGTTTGCTCAAAGGCAGAGCGCAGGTCCTATCCTATGAGACGGCTGAGAGACACTGAGGCTGAAACCAGATAACGCATTGTTCTATGTAAAAAACGAGGTCATGGTGAATTTTTCAGCCTATCGCAACCATGACACATTCCCAGTCATGCGATGTCGCACTACATCTCACCCTGTCTATTTCGTATTTTGATTTGCTGGACGCCAAAATTACAGATAGCGCCGAAAAAGGCGCGACTCTTAATAGATGATTGCACAGATGTTTAACCTTAATTTTCGCATGATCTGGAAAATTTCGTCACGCATATAAACCTGCCGATTTTCAACTTTGTCTGATAAATCGCTCTAACACTATTATATTATGTAGGTTATACTATCGAGAAAATTTAAATAAATTAGTGTATGTGAACATATCCTCAACTTATCAGTAACCCTGGGTCTGTACAATTTCAATCGCAGCGGAAACTTTTTATTAATGTATCGTCAGTCTGGAAAGAAGTTCTTTCGCGTTCGCTATTGAGAGGTATGCCTCGCAGTCTAAACGTGGGAAGGTGAGGTGATCATCATGGACAAATGAAGGATTGAGATGCTTTTCTGGATGATTACATGTGGGCACTCTTATGGCCTGATGGCCGAATGTAGGACGAGTTCTTTACTCTTTACTAGGTTTAGAGTATTATCTTTGCAAATATATTTTTCAAGTAGCTTCTATTCCTCAGGTTGTATACAGCAAAGTAAATTAATATTATTATATATATTTTTTTTCTTTCATTCTTAGACTATGGGTAATAATATGCTTGGCGTATTGCAATAATTATCTTTCTCTATGATTTATATATAATACTCATGTCTGAAGTAGAATTATTTGATTTGCACGTAGGTATAATAGTGTGGAGGGTTTTATTTGCAATCATATTGTAATTACATGTTGATATGTAGGAGAAGTAAAATGTTTTTTTATTATGTATTGTTCTTAATTTCCACCCTCGGTTTCTTGCAGATTGGATTGCGGTTTCACATCTTGTTTGTTTCGCACTTCTAGTGATAATGTAGTGGCATATGTTTATTAGCAGTGGTCTGTGATATGGTATATTGGATACTTAATGTATTGTTGTAAGCTTTATCTTCAAATGGGTGATAAGGAGTGTCTCTATATTACAAAACCGGGTGGAGTTTTGAAATACTTCCATTTGTGCTTACATTGGGAATATCCATGCATATATGTTTATACAATCTTCACACCTCAATCACTAGTTTTTTTTTGTTGTTTTGTTTTTTTTTTTGTTATGGCTGCTTTCAATTGTGGGAGCTGTCGCATATGTGTATAGTTTTCTAGTGCCTGACTATAATTATTGGTGTAGTCTTTTTTTTTTTTAATAGTGGGAGCTAAAGTGCCCATTATCAATATAAGGTGGTGGTCGGCTCCGAAGTTATATTGTCTTCACTAGTTGGGGCGCTTGTGCTTTATGTGCACATCGTGACGTTTAGTGCGCAATTGCGAGCCGCGATTGATAGCTAAGGTGATCACGTGGATCCACGGGACTTCCGTTTGCTATGGTCATATGCGCAGCGTTCTCACATCGTTGAGAGGTTTTGCCATTCATGGAGCTAAGGCATTCATGATTTCTGGTCGTTGGCGTGTCCGGCGATCGGGGTAGAACGCATCCACAATCATGGTAGGCAGGACGGATTTGATGTTAGTATTGCAACATTCTATATATATGCACAGATACGTATTCTATATGCATGCTATGAGTAAGGGGTAGCCGTGGTCTCCCCGAAAAAACGTCAGCTTACGTGTGCTGCTACTCATGATTTTTAATGGCTTGCCATTAAAGTATGGACTTTAATTCACTTTGGATGTGCTGGATCAATCTACCAGATTTGGATATTAGAAGCTGTGACCGCGGGCGGAATCCGTGACAACTCCATGCCTGGAGAGTGGTGAGTGGCTACTTGCTTGTTGTGTTTCAATAGTTGTATTAGTATATGATGGTTTTATGCCGTATGTGGTTGTAATCTGTGTTTGGCCAGTTTTGTGGCATCTGTGCGAAGGAAAAGCTTGTCGGCATGTTGATGTAAGCATTAACGTTTTTTAATTTTAGCAATCTACTTCTAAAAGGTAAAATATCAGGAATCTGTCCTTGAGCCTGGAGCTCTCAAATAGTATGTGGGTCACACAGCATTGATAGTAAACACTAACACTCAAGTGCTTCATACCAAAGATTGCTTTATGACGGAGCAAAGATAAAGGGCAACATGTAATCTTGAACAGGGCTGTCGCAGTGTTTGGTGTTTCTGCTGTTGAGTCCAAAAAACATTGCCTGTATAGGCGCCTGTTCGATAAGTTTGTATAGCAGTAGTACACCAAAATTTCACCACATCATTGCTGCATAACTTGTGTCATTTGGGATGCCAACCAAAAGATAAGATTATGCTATGCAAGGATAATACTCACACGCAGATTTATGAACCATATACCCACAGGTTATTGGCTATACTGTTGCATTCTCCACTACTTCAATATCAAGTTTAATCAGGGCGTTGCTAGGGCTCCTAAACACTCGGGGCCACGGGCTCTTTGTTTAGTGTGTGAGTGTGTAAAGGACCATCAGGTCCGGCTCTGTCATAGAGTGGTTCAGCGTGTGAGACCGACTTAATATACATCCTTCATGCCAGTTAGGATGTTCAGGGACATCCATATGCATGAAGGGGATACTTTATTTAAACCCCGGCCGCTAGCTTCAGCAATGAGGACTCATGCTCTTGGACTCCCTTACTGATGGTCTTCCCCGTCACCAATTATTCACCCATCGCCTCCAGGCCTGTCGCGCTGCTACAGCATTTGTTCCCATCTCCTACCTCCGGCTGAAATTCTAAAATTAGGTTTTGCACCCATCATCCTCTTTTCCTTCCTCTAAATTTGGGGTGGCACAAGTAGTAGTGTCTTCTTTATAGTCTGAAAAATAAGTATATGTGGTGATGTGTTGTATCCTAAGAATGCCAGCAGCTGTCTTCCATTTTTGTTCTTCTTTTTTCATCTATAACTCTTTTTTTTCCTTTCTTATGTTGATGAGACAGTGTTAAGCATTATTTTGTGCAGGTGTGAGCAGCATTTTTACTGGTACCATTTTGGGTATATATGTGTTTTTGATCACTTGTATCCAAAAAATGTTATGAGTAGTGTTTGAGCGATTGCATTGGCTATCGAGATCCGAATCGATAGTCGAATGAGTTCGGGCGTCTATCGCGATACGGTTTTATCGATTGTGCAGCATCGATTATGGCGAGTTTACAGTAAGTTATGGGAGAGCAACCACACCTTCATTATTAACCACAAACAAAAAGCTGGGAGAAGAGCTCGAAATTAACAGTCCACAACTCAGTCAAATGGATAAGTACACCTACAACTTAGGAACACACTTTGGTTATAAAACTTCTACAGTAAATAAATAAGTACACAGACCTTTTACTATCTCCTGTACTTGTTCCAACAGCCTGGACCCTTAAACCTGCATCTCCCAAAAAATTTAAAATAGTGCCAGGAAGGCAGTATCGATGTTGAACCATTTGTTACGTGAACTGGGACATTGAATATCCCTTGCTTGTCTGGGAAGCAGCATGGAGCCCTCCTAAACGCTCCTGCTGACCCCACATTTAAAATGTGTGCCGCTAAAAGGAGTCTTTCACCCACCTTTTGTTTCACTGGACATTGACTATACCTGTCCTGGGCCCACAGCATGTGCCCACTAGAACACCTGCATGACCCCCCATTTAAAAGTGCGGAGTAAAGGAGTCTTTCAACACCACCATTTTAGTTTCACTGGAACATTGACTATACCTGTCCTGGGCCACAGCATTGTTGTCCCCAATCCTGCAGTGACCCCCACATTTAAAAGAGTGACGGAAAAAGGAGTCTTCCAACCCACCATTTTAGTTTCACTGGACTCTTGACTTTACCGGTCCTGGGCACAGCATGAGCCCCAAAACCTGCATCGACCCCCATCATTAAACACGTGACGGAAAAAAACGGAGTCTTTCAACCACCATTTTCAGAAATTTTGGACATTTGACTATACCGGTCCTGGGCACACTGCATGAGGCCAAACTGCTTGCCCCCTATCATTTAAAAGTGCCGGAAAGAAAAAGGAGTCTTTCAACCACCATTTAGTTTTCGCTGGACATTGACTATACTGCCTGGGCCTCACGCATGAAGCCCCAAACCTGACATAGACTCCACATTTACTTAAAGTGCCGGAAAATGGAGTCTTTCAACCTCATTAGTTGAAACGGACTTTGGACTTATACCTGTCCTGGGCCACAGCATGAAGGCCCCACAAACCGGCATGGTTCCCCAATTTAATAAGTGCGGAAGAAAGGAGTCTTTCAACCACCATTTAGTTTCACGTGAGACAATTGACATATACCGTGCCTGGGCCACAGCTAGTGTGCCCCAAACCTGCAATTGTGCCCCACATTTAAAAAGTGCCAGGGAAAACAAGGAGATCTTTCAACCAACCATTTTAGTTTCACTGAACTTGGACTATACACTGTCCTGGGCACAGCATGACCCAGGCCGGGAGAAGTTACAGTGGGTGCGGTGTGAAAGCCAGGCTGGCGTACCGTCATCTATTAACACGCAGGTTAATGCTCCTGATGACGCAGCAACGAAAACATTCGTGCTGAAGCGAGTGCGGGAAGCGTGAAGTTTGTGGAACTCCAAGCCTTACTCTGTAAACAGAGTTAATAATACCTGGGTTGCGCTTGCCCCTCCCGTATGAGTGTTGGACTCAATGAGCTTCACTTGGACAAATACTGGTGGTTAACGCTCCTTTACACCCTTTGGTGCCCTTTATCTTGGATTTCTTTTTCTAATTTTACTCAAGTTTGTGTGCTGGAGGAAATGGTCTCTGTACTTTGTTCTCTGTCTGTGCTCCGTAAGCTCCATGTTCTCTGGATTATCCTACATTGAGTCAAATTTTCTGTACCTACCCTTGTACAATTCAGAGGAATTTTTTTTACTAGCTATTTTGTCATTGCAAGTTTTTTAGAGTAATTATATTCTAGAAAACAAATTTTTAAAATAGCGATGGAAATCCCACCATGTCTTTGTTTCTCTTTTTTTCATTGTATTAAAAGCGTTGTCTCAATACTGGGATTGATAGCTGTTAAGATCTTGCTAAAACAAGTTTTTCTGCAATATGTGTCACTTTACACAGTGTCTCTACCTATTCATGTTTCTGTCGAGCACCATCCACCCCTAGAGCCACTCTGACAATTGTGCAGTACAAATGTCTGTGTAGATAACAACGCTGTGTGTGTAGAATAGGACTGTAGTTGTAGCTGCATGTACAGCAAAAATGCCCCAAAATTCAAAGCATGACCCTCTGATGCCACTTTGGTCAATTGTGGAAAGAACTAATGATCTGTTTGAGAAGCAACATTTTTAGATTATGGACCTGTCGTATAGCTGCATGTCACAAAGCAAAATGTCCTCGCCCCAAAATTCAAGCCATGACCACTTGAGCACTTTGGTCAATTGTGAAGATTCAAATGTCTGTTTAGACAACAACATTTTTTTTTATATAACGGATCTGTAGTATTTGCTGCATTTCAAAGCAGCATGACCCAAAAAAATTATAAAAATTGGACTTCTAGCACTGTTAAAAAGTTGTGAGGAGAGAAATGCCTACTTAGAAGCCACATTTTTCTATCAAAGGACGCCATAATTATAGTGTATCTCACAGAACATGACTCCAAAAAAAATTATAAATATGAGCTTCTCAGCCTACTATTAAAAATTGTGAGGGGAGAAATGCCACTTTAGAAGTCAAATCTTTCTGTTCCAAGGATCATGATTATTGCTGTATTCACAGCTCTACATGACCTCAAAACCCTATTAGACAATGCGGGAAAACTTCTTAAGATAAAGTGACAGTAAATGGAATACGGTGGTTGTCATGAAAACCTTGCTGTCTTGTACGCAGTTCTCTCACAGCCTCAAAACCCATCAAAATGAACTGTTGGGAAAAGAGGAATATAAATTGCAGTAAGAATGATCATTTTAAAAAAAAAGTTTTCAAGGAGGCGACCATTTCTGTTTGAAAAGGAAATGTGGAAGTAGACCGGCAACGTGTGTGTCGTGTTGACCTCGGCAATTGGTGAGGCCAAACATCATCAGAGATCCATGGCCTGATTTCATCTTGATGAAAGTCAATCGATCCACATTACTCCTGTGGAAAGGCCTGGGATTGAGCGTGTTATGTCTGTAATGACTCATCCAGCTGTGCTGAAGGTCCGCTTCAGATATGAGCTGGTGGCTGGGCAGGGATCCAACACCTCTATGGAGTGACGAGACAGTGGGCCATTCGTCCATTTTGGATACCCAGGAAGTCTATTGGGTCCGGAATCACATGCAAAAACAATCTCGGCTAGTTGACGCAGATAGTCGTGCACCATGATCGTTCATGCTGATTCTCTGTGCTGTTGGATGTGTGCTGAATTTGCATGCGTTGGTGAGGGGTAAACAAGATTGCCAGAGGTTCACCATTAGCTTCTGCCACCTTGCCTGCTGTTGCCGCTAACGCCTTCTTGGCACTCTACTGCTGGCACGTCGCTGATGGTGTTCACCGTGACATTTGGGGAAAGTGAAGCAGACGCAAAAGATGTCTCCAGTTGATCAATCTCAGCAAGGTCTCCATTGTAATGCATTTTAATCTCTATTGGGGTGGGTGGAAGAAAGTGTGATTTTTGGTTTTGTACACGGGGATCCAGGAGGGTGGCCGCCAGTAATGTTGTTCATTTTGGTTGGCCTTAATGCGAGGATCATGTTGGAGGAAATGGAGCATCCAAGCATCATGTGAGAGTGGTGCCTGATTTCCCAAGCTCTGTGTCGAGGCGGCACTAGAAACTGATCTCTCCTCATTCTTCCTCCTCCTCCTCACAAAACGTTGTCGCAACCTCTTTCCAGGCAGGGACGTCGGTAACCTGTCGGTGTCTAGGAATAACTTGCCTCGCCTCCGCCGCTGCCTCCAGCCTACAGCTTCAACACTAGCCCTGACTTGCCTGAGATGATTGCCACCTGAGAGCTGATGCGCCACCTGTGACTAGCTGCCTGGAACCCGAACCACTGCTCTAATGAAGGGACGATGAACATTGTGAAACTGTCGGGGGCCTTGTGGATATTTTGACGGAGTGAAAAGGCTCCGTTGTCGCAATCTTGTGTCCGTATTCCCTCCTCCTCCGTCGCTGGCGGGACCCTGTTGTTTCAGAGTGTCAACGATCGTTCCAGAACTAAGATCCCACAATGCTCATGCTGACAAGGGATTGTCGCACTGACAGTTTGGTGGCTTCTTCAAACTGGCAAGGATGGTGCTGAGCTCTTTCACCTGCTCTTAACTCTCGGTGGTTCATAGACAGGCCGAGGTCCGTTTCCGTCTGCTTGTCAAGGCCATGTGTCACTTCGTACGCCGTATTGGCATTGCTGCTGCGGCCACTATCAGCTGGAGTACTGTGGGAGGGTTGATTTCCAGCGTGTTGCAACGTCCAAACAATGAGACGGGTGTCGGGTGGAGGCCGAGCTGACGCTGCAACGCAGCCAGGCGGGTGAAGCAGGGTTTGCGATCGGCGGACAAGTGACGAACTCGAGACCTCGAGCCTTTCTTCAGCAGGCAGGTCCGACCCGGGGGTAGCTCTTTATAAATTTCCTGGACGACAAGGTTCATGGACTTGTGCCAGGGAAGGGATGTGCTCCCTGACCTACCGATCTTAAGAGGGCGCAAGCAGATTGCGCAGTTATCGCCACCACACCTTGCCTGGCAACACAAGGTTCTTGTCACCAGCCAGCGCTCGGTACTCGATTGACTTTGAGACGTCCCACAGCTCTCTGACCTGTGAGTGGACTGGTCTCCAAAGGCAGAGTAATTTTTCAACACAGGCCTGGTGTCTCATGGCAGTGATGACACCAGAGGGCTACATTGGGGGAAAGAGCCCATGGCACCATCCCTGCAGTTTTGAAGAGCAGTGCGCCGAGCCTGAGAGCCCACCGTCACCCACGAGACATCACCCAGCTCATCCCAGGAGCTGTCACTGAGATCATAGACGGCCTTGGCCGTGTACTTATGGTCCATGTGTCGGTGGTGAGATGGACTTTTTCCGGACACAGATGCAGACATCGCGCTTGAAAATTTTATGATGACACGTGGCTGGCCAGGCGCTTTTTCTAGGGACGGCTTTTCTGGCAAAGTAATGCCTGCTCGGCATACTGGTATTGGGGGTGATAGTTGCGAGGGGCCTGACGTGGCGCTCGAGGGAAACCATCTGTGTCAGCACCGACGGAAAGGCATACATTTTCCAAGGCCAAAAGGCCTGACAATGCCGACATTCAGGCTTTTGGCATTTGGGATGGTTTGTGGTTGTGTTAAAGTGTTTTTCTGTTCACAAAATCCTGGTGTGAATGAAGGTCTGCTGCTTAGACTGGCCGCTGTTACGGCCGTGCCAGGTCGTCAAAACTGGCGGAAGGAGAAGGGGTAGGATGGGGTCTCTGTGTGTGGTGTGTGTTAGCGTCGGGCGACGGTGGAAGGCTGAAGCGGGGTGATCCTGATCAATGGACTTTGAGAGACATGGGCAGCGGAGGAGGAACGCATTGGTGGTGGCTGGAGGAGGAGGAGGCGGAGACAGAGGGTTGTAGACAGTGGGTGAGGCCCGGCGTCGTTGGCCTTTTTTTGCAGTAATGCAAGAGTTCCTCCATTTCAAAACTCAGGATTTCGCTGCCATGTGACTAGGAAATGTTGAGTGCGTGGGTTAACCAATTAAGGTTCTTTGCTCTACAGTATTGCGTTTACGGCACAAGGCCTGCGGCATTTGGACATCGCTCGGGGGAATCAAGAGGCTTGCTCAATGAAGGCCAGGCTTGAGAGGGTGATGGTCCTTTTGGTCGGCGATAAGCGAGGAAGCAGGGGCGTTTGCGCTGACAGTCGGCTAGGCGGGGAATCATATCAAGCGGACTTCTGCGACCGCCACTCTCCCATTTTGTGGCGGGTCCCAGTTATTGAACGCATACACCCATCGTCTTCCTCTGTCCACTGATGAAGCGCTCGCAAGCAAATTGGGCGGGAAAAGACCAGGATGGATCCGCAATGTCGTCATCATCATCATCATCAACACAAGGTGACTTGGTCGTCTGACTTTCTGCATCCAGAAGCTGCGGGTAAAAGCAAGGGGCACTGCAAGGCGTTGCCGACCGCCCGGGAAATTTTTGCCGATTGACGGCTTCCTTCACCTCCTCTGATGGCATCAGTAACTGGGCGTCAGAGCAGATAAATCATCCTCTTGATCTTTTAACATGCCTTCTACCCCAACCGCATTTTGTCATCAAAGAGGTCTTCAGACATGGATTATCCACAGGGGTTTGGGTTTACCGGTTGGACATTTGGGTGCTTCATGTTGGAACGGATGCTGATGTGTGATGACGACTTTGTGGCCGTGACTGCGGAGGACGAGGAGGTAAGATGCTGGGATGCAGGTTGCATTAACCCACTGAAGGACAGATTGGCGCGATGTTCGTTACTTAGTTTTCACGGGCCCTGGACCCAGCGATGACAGGCTGACGGTCCTGAAACTGACGATCCGCTGGCATGCGTGTTGTCGCCAGCACGGGAAGGAGCACCTTCTCTTACCTTACCTCCATGTGTCCCCCCCTCTTTGCTCGCTTTCCCACCTGCATTTCGCCCCATGTCAAAAAATATAAAAATTTGAGAAGGTATGGAATAGTTTTGGAAAGTCTCTTATTAAAAGACGGCAAATCACAGCTATTCTCAAATTCCCTCTAATCAAAACAAAATTGCTGGTTTTTAAATTTATAATGCAGGTCTATAAAAAAATCTGGGTGGGCAAAAAGTCCAAAAAACACGTAACTGTTATGTTTTGATATAATAAACGTTTTTTTGCACCTTTTAATTCACTGTGGTGAATATAGAATTGCTGTTTTAAGATTTACGTAGATGCTGCGTCAATGAACAGTGCTGGGTCGCCAAAAAGTCAAAAACACGTAATGTTATGTTTTGATATTAAAAAACGGTATTTTTTGCACCTTTCAATTCACCTGTGGTGAATATAGAATTGCTGTTTTAAGATTTACGTAGATGCTGCGTCAATGAACAGTGGGGTGGGTGCGCAAAAGTCAAAAAAACCGGGAAATGTTATGTTTGATATAATAAACGGTATTTTTTGCACCTTTCAATTCACCTGTGGTGAATTTAGAATTGCTGTTTTAAGATTTACGTTTGATGCTTGCGTCAATGAACAGTGCTGGGTGCGCAAAAGTCAAAAAAACGTAACTGTTATGTTTTGATATACTAAACGGTATTTTTTTGCACCTTTCAATTCAACCTGTGGTGAATATAGAATTGCTGTTTTAAGATTTTCGTAGATGCTGCGTCAATGAACAGTGTGGGTGCGCAAAAGTCAAAAAAACACGTAAACTGTTATGTTTTGATATAATAAAACGGTATTTTTTGCACCTTTCAATTCACCTGTGGGTGAATATAGAATTGTGTGTTTTAAGATTTAGTAGATGCTGCGTCAATGAACAGTTGGGTGCGCAAAAAATCAAAAAAACACGTAACTGTTTTGTTTTTTATATAATTAAACGGGATTTTTTGCACCTTTTTAATTCACCTGTGGTGAATATAGAATTTTCTGTTTTAAGGGTTTACGTAGATGCTGCGTCAATGAACAGTGCTGGGTGCGCAAAAGTCAAAAAAAACGTAACTCTGATGTTTTCGTTACGATACACGGTATTTTTGGCAACAAACAACCTTTTGCTGACTACAAGATTGCTGGTTGTAATTTAAGTGCAAGGTTGGATATTTCAACAGTCACAGGTGTAATGGGTAAAATTGAACACCTATCTGAAATGTATACTGATAATAAAAGTTTGGGGTTTTGCAGCTAAACAAAGAGACCCGCAGTTACTAGAAATGATGTTTATCCATATAAGTTCAGACTGCCCAATATCCAGGAAAAAATTTCAATAGCAAACTGTTAAAAATAAAGATATTCCACTACAATGTCTACACTAAGTCTGGTGAAACTTTATCCCGTGTTCTTTATAGATAGAGCTTGTTTTGTGTTCGCCCGCGGGGGCCCCCCCCCGTCCCCCGCCTGAATTTACAGGGTTAGATGCGCTTTAAAATTCTCTAGCTAATACATAAAATTTCAAATCTCTAATTTTAACTAAATTGGAAGGATCACAGTAAAAGAGAGGTTTCTCTGTGCGA